>CM035410.1:78941611-78959111 GCA_020310875.1 Ceratopteris richardii
TGGTAGAGGAGGTGGAAGAAACTTCCAATCTCAGTCCTACAACAATAATTATTACAATTATGCATCAGATCAGAAGGATGACATGACTCTTATCTTGAATGCAACTCATGAATCAATGGGAGAAGATCAAAGAGTGTTTTATATTGACTCAGGGTGTAGCAACCATCTGAGTGGGAATCTATCCTTGATGACTGATATGGAAGCAAGGGTGAATGGACATACAGTTCAAACAGGTGACAATACCAAACATAAAGTGGAGAGCATTGGATCAGTGAAGACAAAGAGTGGAAGTACACTTCTGAGTAAGGTACTTTATGTTCCTACTATTCCTAAAAATTTGATAAGTGTAGGGCAAATTGTGGAGAAAGGATATGAGGTAAGATTCACAAATGATGGTGTATATGTACAAGATCCAAATCAGGGATATAGAACCATAATTGCAGGTAAAAAGGAAGGGAGATTGTTTACTCTCAAAGTCCAAGGTAATGTGGGACATGCATTGTTTACCTATGGAGGTCAAAAGGTGTCTGAATTAGACCTATGGCATAAAAGGCTAGGTCATTTCAATGAGAGAGCTATAAAGGAGATGTCAAAGAATCAGGTAGTGCTTGGATTGCCAAACATTGAAGGGCAACATATGGTGTACAAGTGTGAAGCTTGTCAATTAGGTAAAGCACATAAAAGTTCTTATAACAAATCAGGGTACAAGTATTCAAATATGCTTGAATTGGTTCATACAGATGTATGGGGACCCTCAAGGGACTATAGCATAAATGGATCCAGATATTATGTGTTGTTTGTTGATGATGCAACCAGGTGGATTACTTTGTATGTAATCAAGGACAAATCAGAAGTCTTCAAGACATTCAAACACTTTCATGCTTATGCAGAAAGGATCACAGGACAAAGGCTAAAGAGGTTAAGATCAGATGGAGGGGGAGAGTATTTCTCAAAAGAGTTTGATGATTATTTGTGGAATGCAGGTATCAAAAGAGAAGTGACTTGCAGGTACTCCCCTCAACAAAATGGAGTAGCAGAAAGGAGGAATAGGACTCTTGTAGAGTTTGCAAGATCCATGATGAAGGAAAAGAATTGTCCAAATTACTTATGGGCAGAAGCCATTAACACTGCAACATACCTTGTGAATAGGTTGCCTTGCAAAGCTTTGGATGGAGGAACCCCTTATGAAGCATGGTGGGGTAAGAAGCCTAGTCTTGATCATTGCAAAGTATTTGGATGTATTGCATATGCTTATGTTCCTTCACAATTAAGACATAAGCTAGAACCAAAAGCAGAGAAGTATGTGTTTATTGGATATGATGATAGACAAATGGGTTACAGGTTGTGGAGTCCATCCACAAAGCAATTTCTTGTTTCTAAAGATGTAACATTTGATGAGCAAAACATGTGGTATACAGGAGCACCAAATGAGTATGCAGGTGTTGAAGAAATACAAAGGAAAGGAAAGGCAAAGGTAAAAGTATGTGAAGAAATTGTTGATGAAGTTGACTCTAGATGTAGAGTGCAGGATCATGTAGAAGAAGGGCCAAGATTTGATCCAGAATCAAATGAGGCTGAAACTTCAAGAAGTGCAGAAATCAGGAGATCTACAAGAGAAAGGAAAGAGCCTATAAGGTATAGTTATGATACATCTTTCCTAACAACAAAAGATTATGCCTACATTGTGAAAACAGAAGAAGATCCAATTACTTATGAAGAAGCCAAAGGTAAACAGAATTGGGAGAAGGCAATGCAAGAAGAGTATGATGCTCTACTTGAAAATGAAACTTGGGAACTAGTACCAAGACCAAAGAATCAGAAGGTCATTGGATGCAAGTGGGTATATAAAACAAAGAGGTTTGCAGATGGTAAGGTGTCTAGATATAAGGCTAGACTTGTGGTCAAAGGTTATGCCCAAACTTATGGGATAGATTATGATGAAACCTTTAGTCCTGTTGCTAAGATGTCTACAATTAGGACATTGATTGCTATTGCTACTTGCAAGGGATGGAAATTATCACAATTGGATGTGAAGAATGCATTTCTTAATGGTTACATTGCAGATGAAGTATATATGGAGCAACCAGAAGGCTTTATGGAATCAATTGGATCAGATTATGTGTGTAAGCTCAAGAGAGCTTTATATGGGTTGAAGCAAGCCCCAAGAGCTTGGAATTACAGATTGGTCAAGTTCTTGAATGAATGTGGTTTTCAAGCATCAAAGGCAGATAGTAGCTTGCTAGTGAAGGCAAGTGAAAATGGATATATTTACATGTGCATTTATGTTGATGATATTATTGTTACAGGAACATATGCTCAAGGAATCAATGAACTCAAGAAGCAAATAGAGAAGGAGTTTAAGATAAGTGACTTGGGAAACTTATCTTATTTTCTAGGAATGCAGATTGTGTATACTCAACATGGAGTATATGTTTCACAAGAGAGATACTTGAAGAATCTTTTGATCAAGTTTAACATGGAAGATTGCAAGACCTCAACCACACCATTGGAGGTAAATCATAAATTAAGCAGGTATGGAGGTGAAGAGTTCAATGACATGAAGAAATATCAGAGTTTGGTAGGTAGTCTAATCTATGCTACCTTGACAAGGCCAGATCTATCATATGCAGTAGGTGTGTTGTCACAATTCATGCATTGTCCAAAGAAGACTCATTGGATTGCAGCCCAAAGGGTACTCAGATATATCAAAGGAACCCTAAGTGAAGGTTTGTATTATGGTTTCACTTCTGACACAAGAATCAAAGTGTTTAGTGATGCAGATTGGGCAGGTGACTCAGATGATAGAAGGTCTACTCATGGATATCTATGTTATGTTGGAGACAAGTTAGTGTCTTGGTGTTCAAAGAAGCAACATACAGTTGCTTTATCATCCACAGAAGCTGAGTATAAGGGAATGGTAGAAGCTGCAAAGGAAGTGATATGGTTGAAGACTTTGATGAAGAATTTTGAGTTTGATCATAGTACTCCAATAATTTTTGGAGACAATATGAGTTCTTTGTATTTGGCAGCTAACCCTGTTTTTCATGCCAGGACTAAGCATATAGAAATTCAGTATCATTTCTTGAGGGAAAAGGTACTAGATAAAGAGATTGAAGTGATGTACACTCCAACAAAAGAACAAGTGGCAGATATGATGACAAAGAGTCTGGATGGACCTAAGTTACAAAGGTTCAAAGATATGGCAAGTATAAAGAAGATAGAGAAAACCTCAATTGATGATTGAGGGGGAGCTGTTGGTGCATACCAATCACCAATTGAAGGCCTGGAAGACCAAATGATGAAGGAAGAATCAATTCCTAAAGTGTGGAAGAAGATTACATTCAGAGGACAAGAGAAGTGTACACATATGTACATTAGCATAGTCATAGATGACTTAGATCATTTTGTTCAGTAAGAATTATGTACAAATTATCTATAAATACCTTGAGAAAAGTCGGGGCATGTATGAGAGCATATGTGACATTAGTTAGAAGTCAAGAATGAGGGAGATAGAAGTCATGAGATAGAGGAAAGTGAATTTGAGTTAGCTCTCATCACTCAGTTGTATTTCTCTGAGTAAATGAAAAATTTTGCGCCCGATGTTTCTGCGTGTTCTCCTTCTACAGTAGATCAGTTGTGGAATGCTTTTGTACAAGTCTAAGTTGAGAGTTGCTTGACCTCTGTGCAAAGTTTCAGCTTCCAATTGTAATCAGGCTGAGTGAATTAAGTGTAGGAACATTCATATGTGAAGCATGTTCACTAGTTCCTAAAACAAGCACAGATTTCGAAGTTAATGTTTTGGTCATTTCTCCCAGCACAGTTTAAAGTTTTGCATGAGTGAGGGCTTAATCTTTAAGTTGGAAGATAAGCTACTTATGTCTAGAAGCATTTTGTAAAACGGGTTCTATTCAAGGAGAACCAAGTCTTAAAAGTTACAGGTGTAAAGTCGACTGTTCTGAGTAACAGTTTCTGGCATAGGTAACTTGTGAAATCAATTTCTCAAGTTATACTTAATCTTTTGGAGTGATTCAACTTGGAGTAGATGCGCAATCTCTAGGAGATACTTCGTACAAAGTTTCATAAAAAACTTTACACGTTTGATAGGTCAATGTGGAAAAATAGTGCAGCAGACTTTTCTGTGTTTCATCTTCTTCACAGATTTGTTAATCTTTTGGTAATTAGCAATTGATCCTCTAAATTAGTGGAGTGTTTGACTTATTCTTGGTATAGAGGTGTTCTAATCACAAGAATAAGTTGTTCTTTTGGAGATTAACATTCTCCATCAATGAAAATCATTGCCTAATGGTGTAGATAGGTGTGCGCTAGAGTGTAGGTCTCACACACACTCAGAGTCAGTAATGAGAAGCTCCGAAAATGATGAGTTCTATCCGCGACTTTTCCATGATCATTTTTATAGAGAAAGAGTAAAAATTTGAATTCAAATTCAAACTTTTTGCTCCCTATGATCAAGCTCCTATATCCTAGGGGATATTCCTTCAATCAAAGAGCTAACTCTTTCCATGACTCCTTTTGGTAGGTGTTTACAAAAGATTCTAAGTCAATTTGACTTTTACAAGATGGGTAAAGTAGTAATTAACTACTAGCAATAGTTCCTATGCTTCTCCATGTGTGTATTAACTTCATGGTATCCATCAAGCCAAATGTGTAGGCTTGTGAATTACACCAACAACTCCCCCTCAAGCCAAACATTTTGGCTTGCTCTTCATCTTCAATCTTCATGTATATCCTGCAATCCAATCATTGCTTTGAATCTGCAAAGTTTGGTTCCATCCAAAGCTTTAGTCAACAAATCTGCACACTGCATATTGGTTGATACATAGGTCAGTTGATTATCCTTGCTTATCAACTTCTCTCTCACATAATGGTAATGGACCTCTATATGTTTGGTCCTAGCATGATAGATAGGATTAGCTATGAAATTGGTTTGTCACCTGCAAAAGAAATGTATCCAGAAGTGCTCCTCCTATCATCCTTGCATCCTGCCCAATCTGCATCTGAATAGATCTTGATATCAATGTCTTAAGTGTAAGGAAAAAACAAACCATGATGTTGTGTACCCTTGAGGTACTTCAAGATTCTCTTGGCAGCCTCTAAGTGAGGTTTCCTTGGCTTGTGCATAAACTGACTTAGCACACTAACTCCATATGCAATATCTATCCTTATTAAGGTAGCATAGTTCAAGCTACCCACCATACTTTGATAACCTATAATGTCATTAACTTCATCACCTTCATGGGCAGTTAATTTTAAGTTTACCTCCATTGGAGTACTTGCTACTTTGGCATCCTGCAAGTGAAACTTCTTTATTATTGATGTGTAAAACACCACAAGAAATGAATTAATGTGACACTAGAACACCTCTATGGTCACCATTAACTCATTGCCACTCAAAACTTTGAGGAATGATAGCCAAAACCAAGAACTTTACTTCTTCAGATTTTTCTAGTCACTAAAATGACATGCCTTCAGTATTTTGCTAATTTCTCTTAGCTCAAATACTATTTCTCCGAGATCTCTTAGTGGATGAAGTTAGAAGAGTAGAGCTTTCCAACAAGCTATCATATGCAAGAAAGGAATCTCTAGAACTCAAGTTATGGCCTTCACACGATGACCCTATATGACTTGCCAAAACTGGAAATTTTGCCTCCTTTAGTAATTCTGAGTGTCTAAAGATGAAAATTTGATGCCTAGCATCGACTTGCAACCAAAAATCGATGTGTGGCATCGACTTTCAGCTTTTTTAGCCACTTTTTAGTGCCAGAATTACCCCCTTGAACACACACATGAACAAGACCACTTTTATGTGGGAAGTCGATGCCAGGCATCGACTTTATGCTGAAACTCGATGCCAGGCATCGAGTTGCTCCACAAACCTCATGCTTTTATGAAGTTCTAGCAGTACATAGCACTCAAAGAATGAAACAAGGACTTATCAACACAAAGTCGATGCCAGGCATCGACTTGCTCGAAAAACTTCAACTTTTGAAATCATTTCATAGAAGACAAGCATGGAGATGATGGAGAGAGTCTCATACACAGAACTTTAACTATTTCTTCTCATAACTATGAAAAACTCATAAGTTTTACAAATGCTTTCTCACTCAGAGAAGCCCGACTATACTCAGTTATACAAAATGAACTCCTTCTTACATTCTATCACTCTCTTCCACTTCTTCTCTCTTCGCGTCAGTTGATACAAACTAACTTATATAGATTTTCTCATTCTCGTGACTTTTAAAAAACTTCTAGAACTAAAGTGAACTAACTTTACAAATATAATACACGTGAATTTGTCCCTTCACATAGGCATGTGGTTTTCTTCTAAAGATTTGACCTTCAAATATATGTCCAATTAGTGATTGTTTCTCCAACAGCTCCCCCTCAATCACTAATTGACATTCTCTGTTTCTTTATATCATCTTCTTTTTCTTTTACTCCTGCCATGCTTTTGAATCTGCTGGTCTTCACACCATCCAAGCTCTTTGTCATTATGTCTGCTATCTGATCTTTAGTAGAAATGTACTCAACTTCAATCTCTTTCTCCATTACCTTTTCTCTCAGGAAATGATAATGTATCTCTATATGTTTTGTTCTTGCATGAAATACTAGATTTGCTGCAAGATAAAGTGAACTCATATTATCTCCATGTATTGTAGGTATACCTTGATCAATGCCCAAGCTTTTGAACAATGTCTGCATCCATATGACCTCCTTAGCTACTTCCACAAGTCCTTTGTACTCAGCTTCAGTTGGTGATAATGCTACTGTATGTTGCTTCTTTGAACACCAACTTACAAGCTTATCACCAATGTATATCATGTAGCCATGAGTTGATCTTCTGTCATCCTAGTTACCTGCCCAATCTGAGTCACTGTAGGCTCTCAACTTCAAATCTGATGTAAAAGGATAATATAGTCCTTCCTTTATACTTCCTTTGATATATCTGAGAACTCTTTGACCTGCAATCCAATGTGGGTCCTTTGGACAATGCATGAATTGTGACAAAACTCCCACTGCATAACTAAGATTAGGTCTTGTTAGTGTAGCATAAATCAAACTACCCACAAGAGATTGATACTTCCTCATATCTTTGTATTCTGCACCATCATATTTACTGAGCTTGTGATTAACTTCAAGTGGAGTTGAAGCTTCTCTGCAATTTTCCATATCAAACTTCTTCAATAGATTCAGAAGATACCTTTCTTGTGATACATATATGCCATGATCTGTATAAGTGACTTCCATTCCAAGAAAGTATGATAACTTTCCTAGATCAATGATCTTGAATTCTTTTTCAAGTAATCTCTTTACCTCCTTGATTCCTTCATCTGAAGTACCTGTGATTATAATGTCATCTACATAAATACAAATGTAGATTGTACCTTCCTCTGCTCTTTTGATGAGTAGACTTGGATCTGCTTTTGAAATTTGATATCCAAGATCATTGAGATACTTCACCAGTCTATAGCTCCATGCTCTTGGAGCTTGCTTCAATCCATACAATGCTCTTCTCAACCTGCAAACAAAATTTGGATACCTGGAATCTATGAACCCTTAAGGTTGTTCCATGTATACCTCATCTGATATGTATCCATTCAAGAATGCATTCTGTTAGTCGGCCGCCGGATTGGAAGATTGTATAATTGAAATCTTGCTTCACACGTGCAAAAGGTTGTTACGCAGGCACGATGTATTCTTTTATATAAAGCAATGAAAAGAAAGACGTGCAAGAGTGAGAGGATTCGTGGAATCACCAGACTGTTCGTCTAGGGGATTGCCTGAACGCTGCTGTAGCACTGTTGTCTAATTTCTGCGTACTCTGATTGTACTATGTGTATCTGTGTTTTGTTACCTATCGATCTTTGTTGAGGTTGCGAGTTCTATTTACATCTAATAGATCGTGGACTGTTGTCTGAGTAAGTTGTTTCTGAATCTCTATTGGGTTGTGGTGTTAGTCCGCGCATTGTGTGTTACCCCTTCTTGGAATGTTCTGCCAGTGGTTGGTGAAGTCTGAGCAACTGTGGTAGCCTTCTGGTATTCAGATCTGTATTGTGTTGTCTGCAGTGTTGGAATCTATCTTCATATGGTAAAGAGAAGTACAGTAAGGGTCTTTCTAAGTGGCACACTGAGTCTTCAGTACTGTGTGTTTGAACTATCGAGTTCCCTGTGTCTACGGTGTTGTCTGATTGTTTATATCCATTCGGTGAAGGTTGACGATTACTCTTGTTTCTCGTATTTTCAGTAAGTTTATGTGTAGATGCAACATAGCATCTTAGCGTATTCGGTACACGTGGTTGAGCTAAGGCTGTGACGGTAATGTCTAAGTACAGCAATTTTTGATAGAGCTCTCAGCATTAGTATAGTGCTGGGTGTAAGCAGTGAGTTTGGGAACTAAGTACAGGGCCTCTGTCTAACAGACCCCTACCACTCCCAAGAACCCACTTAGGTGCTTAAATGCATTTCTGACAATTAGTCTCACGTTTAAGCGTCTAACACTGGCGCCGTTGCCGGGGAGGTGGCATCAAGATTGCAATTTATCTGTCGAAAGTGTTATCAAGTTTGCCATTTATCTATGGGAAGGTGGCAACAGATCAGATTGTTGCAAACCTGTTGTGAAAACGTGACTGTAAATTTTTAATCGACAGTAACAGTACGTGATTAGTACAAAAGATGATACATGCCGGTTACTCGAACCGGTGAAACGTATCCAAAGAACCGCCAGCCTGGGATACTTAATTTACTAAGAACGACTCCGGGAGGTAGAAGTACAGCTAGACCTAACCCAGTTGTCAAGAAAGTAAAGAGCGTTCGTAGTGATTCCGGTCATATTCGGGTGGAACGTGTTACGCCTCTGGTAAATTCCGGTACTATTTCGACACAGTCTGTCGAAGATATAGTAACTCTAGAATCTACCAGGACGTAGCCTGAAGTTAGTTTAACAACATGGGATAAAGATTCAAATCTATTTACGACTAAAAATACTTTAGCCAAGGAAATTAGTGAAGGAGAAAAAACACCTTGTATTGGCGAAGATTCGACACATTCCGGTGATATTTCGGTAACAGTTGCTGAAAGATCGCAGTTTTCCGGCGACGGTTTACCCTTTCTCGGTGAATCTTCAGCCGAGTCACCGCTATTGGGAGTAAGTTTCCCTACATTCGACATCAAGAAGGAAGGTAGCCTGTTCGAAACCGAGATTCGAAATATACTGAACAAGATTATCAAACCAGAAAGTGCATAGACTGATACAGACTCCGATTGTTCAGATATTCAGCCTCAGAATACAGGAGATAGTCACCATACAACCATCAGCACGATGAACGAACAACAACAACAACTATGTCTACCCAGGCCGACTCCAACAGGAGTAACGTAAACCGAATTCGGTGGATTCCCAGGTGATGACCCAGATGCTCATGTACGCACGTTTGAGATAAGTTACGCAGTGCTCAACCATCCACCTGATCCGGCATATAAGGCTATTGTTTTCCAATCGACATTGGCCAACAAAGTAGCTAGATGGCTTACAGAATATGATATTAACCATTTCGGCACTTATGAAGAAGTAAGAGAGGCCTTTTTGCAGAGATTCAGGCTAAAGAAGAATCCGGTCGAAATTTTTGACTACCTGCAAAACAATAGACAGAAGATAAATCAAACAGTATAGGAATATGCCATGCTATTCAGGACTCATTTGAGGCAGTTACCACCAGCACATGCCAACCTACCGGATGACGTTATTACTCAATGGTTCATCAATGGCTTGATTCCACAACTTAAACAAATTATGATCATACGCTGTGTAGGAGCTATGATGCTAGATGCAGTGATCGCAATGGCTTTGCACTTGGAAAACAAGGTTGGAGGATTTACAGAAGATGTGGAGTGGTTAAAAGCAAATAAAAATGTCGTCGAAGACCCGACCAGACAGATGTACTGCACCACATGCAAGAATTCAGGCCATACTAGTGCCACTTGTGCACTTAATCAGTTGTTTTGTGTTATCTGTAACACTATCGAATACACCACCGAAAACTGCGCATATAACGCCGAAGTGCAGGGAACAACAACTGTCAATGCAATTATACAGGAACCAGGGCAGCCAGCAAATCTTTATCTACCTCTGCAAATGAGAAACAACCAGCAACAAGGATATCGAAATTACAGAGGACAGAGAAATAATAACTACAACGCAAACCGCTGGCAGGCCGGACCACCACCGGAAAATCCCAATTTTCCACCACCGCGCTGTCATTTCTGTGGTGAATTTGGTCACATTAGAAGATTTTGTAAGGATGAAGCTGAGTATGATTAAAGGAAGAAAGAACGTTTTAAAACCCAATGGATAATATGGTACAAATCACACTAATAGAAACGCACGCTGCAGTAATTCAGACCCGATCCAGTAAGCAACTGCAACCAGCAGTAGAAATATTTGAACCAGGCATACGCGAACAACAAAGAATGTACGATAAAGCTAGTCAATGGACCACCGCAGAACCTCCACTCTTCCCAGATCCTATTCCAGTGACACAGACTCCGTTAACCAAGGAAGGAACACCACAACAGGATTCTAATTCAGCAGCAGGCACATCATCTTCAGCAGGTGCATCATCTTCAGAATCTGTGGAAAATACAACCCAATCACAAAAGGCCTGGGAAATTTTATCGAAAGCATCCATCACTCTTCCTCTAGGCCAATTACTTGCACTAGTACCAGGAGTTCGACAACAATTCCAACAGCAGTTCAGTCCTGTGCCTTCTTGTATTCCAGCAATGACAACAGTGCAACCGGAACCTGATTCTACGGTCGATCATTCAGTTCCTTTAATTACGATATGGTATAAAAATCATAAAATCACACAGGTACTAATTGATGGAGGATCTGGTGTCAACATTGCTACTACTGCACTGTGTAAAAAGTAAGGGTGGACCAACATCGAACCAGTTCAGTTTTTTGTCAGAATGGCCGACCAGTCAAGAGTCCATCCCATAGGACTTGTACGAAATGTACCAATAACTTTACAAGGTACAACATTTAAGATGACCTTTGTCGTCTTAGCATTACCGGAATCCACCCTTGATTATAATCTCCTTTTCTGCCGACCTTGGTTGAAGCATGCTAAGGTGATACAAGATTGGTCTGCACAACTCACTTTCAAAGACAATAATCGTAAATACGTGGTAAAATTAGATGCTATACAACCTTGCGAGTTGCATGCTAGATCGTATTTTGCAGAACCAGTCCATATGCTAGATGGGTTGTCAGATGATAAAGAAGAAGAGTTTTTAAAGAACAATATTGATTTGATCTCCTTAGGAACTGTGGATCTACAATCTGTTGTAGATAACTGGAATACCGCAGTTTGTACGGTGATGCCTGTAACAGAAGAAGATAACAAAGAAGATATTGCTGCTACAGATGACGCTGAATTGCAACAACTTTTTAAACCAGTCGACGATGCAGAGAAGCCCCGACAATTTTATGTCCTAGAGGATCAATTGGTAACTTATAATTTAGGAGACGAAGACCATCCGCGTCCTGTCAAGATAAAGGAAAACTTACCAGAAATATTCTAAGCAAACTTAATTCAGCTACTTCGAGAATATTCTGATGTATTTGCATGGGATTACAAAGATATGAAGGGTTTGGATCCACGCATCTATCAACACAGGGTCATGCTGAAGCCGGAAGCAAAACCACTTAAGCAACCGAGCTACCGGATGAATCCAAACTACACATCACAGGTAAAGGCAGAACTTGATAGGCTACTCAAAGTTGGATTTATTGTACTAGTAGAACATGCTGAATGGATCTCACCAATTGTTATTGTGCCTAAAAAGAATAAGCAGTTACGAATATGTGTAGATTACCAGAAATTGAACGCAGCTACAGTGCCTGATCCATTTCCGCTCCCTTTTCTTGACACAATGCTTGATAGAGTAGCAGGACATGAAATGTATTCATTCCTAGATGGATAGAGTGGTTATAATCAAGTTAGAATGGTTGAACAGGATATACCAAAAACTGCCTTCATAACCAACTGGGGCGTGTTCGCATGTACTGTTATGTGGTTTGGCTAAAGAAATGCCCCTAGTACTTTTCAAAGATTCATGCAGGAAATATTCTCCCCGTACCTTACATCATTTATGCAAGTTTATCTTGATGATTTTTCGTTATTTGACAAGATGGTAGCACAATTGTTCCATTTATGGTGTTGCTTTGAAAAGTGCAGAGAATACAGACTCTGTTTGAACCCAAACAAATCTGTGTTTGCGGTTTCATGTGGAAAGCTACTTGGCCACATTGTATCTGCACAAGGTATACAGGTGGATCCAGATAAGATTTCAGCTGTGTTAGAAGCTCCGGTGCCCACTACACCGAAGGAAGTAATGCGCTTCATGGGCCAAGTAAGATGGCATGGACGACACTTACGATGGCTTGCTCACTTGGCAATACCACTGAACAGATTAATCACCAAGACTCCTCGACAGTTTGAGTTGACTTAGGAATGTCAGATAGCATTTGATCGTTTAAAGTGTTTATTAACACAAGTTCCCATCTTACAGCCTCCTGACTGGGATCGCCCATTTCATGTATTTGTTGATGCTTCAGATATAGC
This sequence comes from Ceratopteris richardii, assembly GCA_020310875.1. Taxonomy (NCBI): domain Eukaryota; kingdom Viridiplantae; phylum Streptophyta; class Polypodiopsida; order Polypodiales; family Pteridaceae; genus Ceratopteris; species Ceratopteris richardii. The sequence continues at coordinate 78,954,256 of CM035410.1, forward strand.
AATAGGAAGCGTTCTAATGCAACAAACCAATAAGTGGTTCAGGCCAGTGTACTATGCAAGTCGAAGATTGGCCCCTACTGAAAAGAATTACTCTGTAACAGAAAGAGAATGTCTAGGTCTAGTATATTCTGTCAAGAAATTCAGGCATTATTTACTGGGCCGTAAATTTACTTTTCATGTAGATCATGCTACACTTGTTTATCTGGTTTGGCAACAGCATCTAGGAGGTTGATTAGCACGATGGGTCTTGCTTTTACAAGATTTTGACTACGAAGTTATTCATCGACCAGGCAGTTCACATGCCTTAGCATATTTTTTGTCTCGCTTAGATTCCGGTGAAACTCCGGTCGGTGTAGATGACACAACACCAGCAATTTATGTTTCTGAACCAACTAATGATGAAATTACAGACCCACCTATGCCATCTACATATTATGATCAGATCTTAACCTTCCTCATCGATGGATGCCTTCCATCTCAGACTTCTACGGTAATATGCAGGAAAATTGTAGTTTTTAGCCACCGATTTTGGTTGATTGCTGGAGAATTATACTATGTGGATCATACTGGAGTTTTACTTTGTTGTATTCCACCACATGAAGTTAACTCAGTCATTAATTTGGCTCACTCAATTCCTTCCGGAAGCCATTTTGCTGCAGGCTTAACACACCGGAAAATTCTGCAAAGTGGTCTCTGGTGGCCTACTATGTACAGGGATGTATCATAGTTTGTCAAACAATGTGATAATTGTCAGAGGTCTGGATAGTTACCACGTCATTATTTTCCGCTACAACCTGTCCTGCCATTGGAACCTTTCCAGAAGTGGGGTCTAGATTTCATTGGCCCTATTACACCACCAGCAATCCTCAATAATAATCGTTATATTTTGACATGTACTGATTATGCTACCAGATGGGCAGAAGCCTGGGCTTTACGGTCTACCACAGCTGTTGCGGTAGCTAAGTGTCTGCTAACCGATGTCTTGAACCAAAGGAAGAAAAATATGTGTTCATTGGTTATGATGAAAAGCAGATGGGTTATAGGTTGTGGAATCCTTTAACCAAACAATTTCTTGTTTCTAGAGATGTTACATTTGATGAACAGAAAAGTTGGTATTCAGATCAAAGTCATACAACTGAAGAATTTGAAGAAGAGGTAAGAAGATGTGAGAAAGAAAATCAATTGTGCAGGTGAATAGAGATGAAGACTATATGCAAGCAAGTACATCTAGAAGTGGATTAACAAGAAGAAATGAAGAAGCTCCTATATTTGATGAAGAAGTTCCTATATTTGATGAAGAAGTGTATCCAGACACTTATGAAGAATGTGAACCAAGAAGGTTAAGCATACTTCAATAGACCAAGATCATTGATCTTGAACTCCTTCATCATCTGGCTCTTGATTTGTCTGATTCCATTGACATCATTACCTGTAATTATAATGTCATCAACATAAACACAAAGGTATATTACCTCTGAATTACTTCTCTTGATGAATAGTGAAGTATCTGCCTTGCTCATAACAAAACCTTGGTCTAGGAGGTATGTAGTTAACCTGTAATTCCATGCCCTCGGTGCTTGCTTCAATCCATATAAAGCCTTTTTTAATTTGAAAACATATGTTACCTTCTTAGGGTCCTCATAGCCAGGAGGTTGTGACATATATACCTCCTCTGAAATCCATCCATTCAAGAAAGCATTCTTGACATCCAATTGGTACATATTCCAATTTTTTGATGCAGCCACACTAACCAACACTCTAATGGTTGGCATCTTGGCCACAGGTGAGAATGTCTCCTCATAGTCAATGCCTTGGGTTTGTGCAAAACCCTTGGCTACCAATCTGGCTTTGTACCTATTAATTGTGCCATCAGAATTTCTTTTAAGTTCATAGATCCATCTGGATCCTATTACCTTCATGGAGTCCTTCTTAGGTACTAACTCCCATGTGTCACTTTTCTTGAGTGCTTCAATCTCCTCATCCATAGCTTCTTTCCATTTTGTTTTGGTTATGGCTTCTTCATATGATCCTGGTTCTTCATTTGACAAATCTTTGGCAAGATAAACAAAATGTTTAGTAACAAGAGATGTATCGTACCCATATCTGATAGGTTTTTTGCTTTCAATTTGTGATCTTCTGATTGATTGAATTGAAGATTCAGGTATGTCTTCAAGCTTCTTCATCTTCATTTTGCCCTTGGACTTCCATGACTTGAACTCTTCAAGGTTGATAGTATCTTCATCATCTGAACTTGAGTCTTCATTCTGAGTAGGTTCCTCCTTTGCAAGACTTGGAAACTCCTCTTCCAAATCATAGGGTAGTTTAACCTTCCTACATTCATTCTCATACCAAGAATCATTTTCATCAAAGACAACATCTCTACTCACCATGAATCCCTTATTGGTAGGGTTATAAAACTTGTAACCTTTTTGATTTAGATCATATCCAATAAAGGTGCAGTTTTCAGCCTTTGGGTCTAGCTTTCCTCTTATCTGAGAAGGAATGTGTACATATGCTACACATCCAAATATCCTGCAATGGTCTAGTGACAGTCTCTTACCATGCCATGCTTCATAGGGTGTCATTCCATCAAGGGATTTAGATGGTAACCTGTTTATGAGGTAAGTGGCAGTAGAAACACTCTCTGCCCATAGATAGTTGGGTAATTTCTTTTCATTCAACATAGACCTAGCTGTCTCAACAATCAACCTATTTCTTCTTTCAGCTACCCCATTCTGTTCAGGAGAATACCTTGTGGTTATTTCTCTTTTGATGCCTCTGTCCTGCAAGAATTTTTCAAACTCATTGGAGAAGTACTCACCTCCCCCATCTGACCTTAGTCTCTTCAAATTCTTTCCTGTCTGGTTTTCAACAAGTGCAAGATATTTTTTAAAGTAATTAAACACCTCATCCTTGTGCTTCATGAAGTACAATACAGTCCATCTGCTATAATCATCAATAAAAGATACATAGTACCTTGATCCTGAGATTGAGGGGTCTTTGCTTGCTCCCCATACATCTGTATGGACAAGCTCTAGGTAGTCTTCATGCATGTAACCTCTCCTTGAGAAGGTTACCTTGTGAGACTTCCCAAATTGACAAGCACCACACTTGTAAATCATATGTTGCTTGGATACATTAGGTATTCCAAGCACACATTGGTCCCTACATATTTGCTTCAAGGTTCTTTCTCCTATATGCCCTTATCTTTTGTGCCAAATCTCAAGCTCTGAAAGTGTTTGATCTTTATAACTGTATAGTGCAATATTCTTTGTCTTCTAACTCAAAAGTGAAAAGTCTACCTGATTTTTCTCCTTTACAGATCTTCTTGAACCCATGCCTTGGGTGCTCCACAAATGCTCCATATTGGTTGAGTCTAACCTGCAAACCTTTCTCCACAATCTGTCCAACACTCATCAAATTTTTGGTAATGGTTGGTACATAGAGTACCCTGCTCAACAAATTCTGATTTCCATCACAAGTCTTAACATTTCCAACTTTAACTACTGAGTGCTTGGTGTCATCACCTATTTGGACTTGATGCTTACTTTTTGGTTCCTCAAGATCAGAGAGTAGTGCTACATTGCCAGCTACATACTTTGAGCACCCTGAGTCAATGTAGAATAGGTGGTCATCATTTGTACCTGATTTTGAAGTCATGTTCATGATCAGAAGAGAGTCATCCTACTCCTCTGTGTAGTTATTGTAGTCCTTCTTGGATTTGAAACCTCCTTGGTAGTTGCCATTGTAATTATTGTTGTAATTGTTGTTGTAGTTGTTGTTGTAGCCTTGGTGATGATTAAATCTACCTCTTGACTGTGAGTATCCACCTCTTTGGTATCCTCTTCCTCTCTGATTCTTGTAGTTCCTGAAACACTCATCTGTAGTATGATTTGATAAACCACAAATGTTGCATGGTGAGGGGTTATAGGATCTCCCCCTACCTTGGTTACCTCCTCTGCCCCTTCCTCTTGATGATCTACCTCTCCCTGCATAGTTGGCTTGGGAGGTAGAGCCTTCATCTTCCACCTTCTTGATCTTTCCTTTATCTTTAGACTTCTTATCAGTGTAAAGGGCAGAAGAGTTATTACCTTTGGATGTATCTCTATTCTTGTTGAGCTTTGCTTCATGAGTAAACAATTGTCCCATGAGAGTTGTAAGATCTGGAATTTGCATGTCCATGTAGAGGTCCATGGCAGTGGTGAATCTTTCCCATTTGTCATCAGCCTTGATCCCATTGATCACTTGCCTTACAATCTACTCTTCTTCAATCTCTTCTCCTATGCTTGCTAACTGATTTGCTACATCTTTAATCTTGGTCACAAATTCTGAAACAACTTGCTTAGGTTGCTTCCTTAATGTTGTGAATTCAATCCACAACTGATTTTTCATAGCCCTTGTGTTGGAGGAAAAATAAGATGACAAGGTTTCCCAAGTCTCTTGGGATGTCTTACAATTTCTAATATGTGGCAAAAGAAAGTCAGAGATGGAGTTGAGTAAATAAGACGTTGACAATGCATCCTTAGAACACCATGTGTTGAGCTTTTCATGTTCTTTCTTTGTTGGCAATCCTCTTGTTTTGAATGAGGGCAATTCCTCATCTCCTCAGATGTATCCATAGAGACTCCTTCGTTGTAAGTAGGTCTTCATCCTTAGAGACCATGCTTGATAGTTGTTCTTGTCCAATTTATCAATAAATGAAGGAAAACCATCTCCCATTTTACCTTAGTTTGCTCTGATACCACTGTTGGAAAGATGGATGGATGCTCCAAGAGATTGAGTAGGTACTACCAAAACCTGCTTTGTACCAGCCCTCTTTTGCTTCAGACTTGATAAGTGGACCTCCTTAGCTTTCC
>CM035410.1:78976611-78984111 GCA_020310875.1 Ceratopteris richardii
CATCTTTCCTAACAACAAGAGATTATGCTTACATTGTGAAAACAGAAGAAGATCCAACCACTTATGAAGAAGCCAAAGGTAAACAGAATTGGGAGAAGGCAATGCAAGAAGAGTATGATGCTCTACTTGAAAATGAAACTTGGGAATTAGTACCAAGACCAAAGAATCAGAAAGTCATTGGATGCAAGTGGGTATACAAAACAAAGAGGTTTGCAGATGGTAAGGTGTCTAGATATAAGGCTAGACTTGTGGTTAAAGGTTATGCCCAAACTTATGGGGTAGATTATGATGAAACCTTTAGTCCTGTTGCTAAGATGTCTACAATTAGGACATTGATTGCTATTGCTGCTTGCAAAGGATGGAAATTATCACAATTGGATGTGAAGAATGCATTTCTTAATGGTTACATTGCAGATGAAGTATATATGGAAAAACCAGAAGGCTTCATGGAATCATTTGGATCAGATTATGTGTGTAAGCTCAAGAGAGCTTTATATGGATTGAAGCAAGCCCCAAGAGCTTGGAATTACAGATTGGTCAAGTTCTTGAATGAATGTGGATTTCAAGCATCAAAGGCAGATAGTAGCTTGCTAGTGAAGGCAAGTGAAAATGGATATATTTACATGTGCATTTATGTTGATGATATTATTGTTACAGGAACAGATGCTCAAGGAATCAATGAACTCAAGAAGCAAATAGAGAAAGAGTTTAAGATAAGTGACTTGGGAAACTTATCTTATTTTCTAGGAATGCAGATTGTGTATACTCAACATGGAGTATATGTTTCACAAGAAAGATATTTGAAGAATCTTCTAGCCAAGTTTAACATGGAAGATTGCAAGACCTCAACTACACCATTGGAGGTAAATCATAAATTAAGCAGGTATGGAGGTGAAGAGTTCAATGACATGAAAAAATATTAGAGTTTGGTAGGTAGTTTGATCTATGCTACCTTGACAAGGCCAGACCTATCATATGCAGTAGGTGTGTTGTCACAATTTATGCATTGTCCAAAGAAGACTCATTGGATTGCAGCCCAAAGGGTACTCAGATATATCAAAGGAACCCTAAGTGAAGGTTTGTACTATGGTTTTACTTCTGACACAAGAATCAAAGTGTTTAGTGATGCAGATTGGGCAGGTGACTCAGATGATAGAAGGTCTACTCATGGATATCTATGTTATGTTGGAGACAAGTTAGTGTCTTGGTGTTCAAAGAAGCAACACACAGTTGCTTTATCATCCACAGAGGCTGAGTATAAGGGAATGGTAGAAGCTGCAAAAGAAGTTATATGGTTAAAGACCTTGATGAAAAGTTTTGAGACTGATCATAGTACTCCAATAATTTTTGGAGACAATATGAGTTCTTTGTATTTGGCAGCTAACCCTGTTTTTCATGCCAGGACTAAGCATATAGAGATACAGTATCATTTCTTGAGGGAAAAGGTACTTGATAAAGAGATTGAAGTGATGTACACTCCAACAAAAGAACAAGTGGCAGATATGATGACAAAAAGCTTGGATGGACCTAAGCTACAGAGATTCAAGGAGATGGCAGGAGTGAAGAAGAATGGAATAATCACAATCAGTGATTGAGGGGGAGCTGTTGGAGCAAACCAATCACAAATTGGTGATTATACAGATCTTGGAGAATGCTTATGGTCAGAATGAAGCAAAGGAAGACATTTGCAAAATTAAGAAGAAGTCAGAATGTTGTCTTGTACACATATGTACATTAGCATAGTCATAGCTGACTTAGATCTTTTGTTCAGTAAGAATTATGTACAAATTATCTATAAATACCTTGAGAAAAGTCGGGGCATGTATGAGAGCATATGTGACAATAGTTACAAGTGAAGAATTAGGGAGATAGAAGCAATGAGATAGTGGAAAGTGAATTTGTGTTTGCTCTCATCACTCAGTTGTAATTTTCTGAGTTAATGAAGAAATATTGCGCCCGATCTTTTCGTGTCTGCTCCTTCTGTGTTTGATCATTAGCAAAATCCTTTTGAGGATATCTAAGTTGTTATTTAATGAGCCTGTGACCTGATTTTCAGAGTCCAATTGTAAACAGGCTAGGAGAATTGTGAATAGGAACATTCATATGTGTTGAATGTCTACAGTTCTCTGAAACAGGCGCAAATTTCGTGTTTAATCTTTTGGTCAGTGCTCACTCCATAGTTTAAAGTTTTGTGCAAGCAAGCACTTAATCTTTAAGTTGGAAGGTGATCTACTCGTGGCTAAAAGCATTTGGCAAAACGGGTTAGATATTGTGAGAATCAAAGTTAAGAAGTTAGGGGTGTCTGAATCGACTTCTCAGAAGTACAGTTTCTGACATAGGTAACTTGAGAAGTTGATTTCTCAAGCTACACTTAATCTTTTAGAGTAATTCAACTTGGAATAGTTGCGCAATCTCTAGGAGATGATTCATACAAAGTTTCATCAAAAACTTTACACGTTTGATAAGTCAATATAAGAAAATAGTGCAGCAGACTTTTCTGTGTATCACCTTATTCACAGATTTGTTCATCTTTTGATAATTAGAAGTTGATCCTCTAAATGTGTGAAAGGTTTTGACTTATTCTTGGTATAGAGGTGCTCTAATCACAAGAATAAGTTGTTCTTTTGGAGATTAACATTCTCCATCACTTCTTTGAACACCAAGAAATTAACTTATCTCCCACATAACACAAGTATCCATAAGTTGATCTCCTATCATCAGGATTACGTGCCCAATCTGTATCACTATATATCTTGATGTTTGTATCTGATGTAAAACCATAATACAAACCTTCCTTGAGTGTACCCCTAATGTACCTCAACACTCTTTGTCCTGCAACCTAATGTTCTTTCCTAGGACAATGCATGAATTGAGACAATACTCCAACTGCATATGATAAGTGAGGCCTAGTTAATGTAGCATAAATCAGACTACCAACCAAACTTTGATATAGCTTCATATCCTTGAACTCTTCTCCTCCATATCTGCTCAATTTGTGATTCACCTCCTTTGGAGTAGGTGCTACCCTGCAATCATTCATCTTAAACTTGATCAGCAAGTTTCTCAAATACCTTTCTTGAGTTACATACACTCCATGTTGAGTGTATGAGATCTCCATGCCCAAGAAATATGACAAGTCTCCCAAATCACTAATCTTGAACTCTTTCTCCATTTGCTTCTTTAGGCTTTGAATGTCGTTCTCATCTGTACCTGTAAGAATTATATCATTAACATATATGCACATATAAATGAACCCATCTTCACTTGCTTTGACAAGCAAGCTACTGTCTGCTTTAGATACTTGGAATCCAAGTTCTTTTAAGAACTTCACAAGTCTATGATTCCATGCCGTTGGGGCCTGCTTCAAACCATACAAAGCTCTCTTGAGCTTGCACACATGATCTGGATACCTTTCATCTCTGAATCCTTGTGGTTGCTCCATGAAAACATCATCTGAAATATAATCATTTAGAAACGCATTCTTCACATCTAATTGACATAATTTCCAACCTTTACATGCAGCAATGGCTATGAGTGTCCTGATGGTTGTCATCTTTGCCACAGGACTATAGGTTTCATCATAATCTATACCATATGTCTGAGCAAACCCTTTCACAACAAGTCTAGCTTTATACCTAGACGACCCATTTACATCCATTGATCTTCTGGCTATTTGGTTTAGAAACCAAATCCCATGTTTGATTCTCCATCAATGCATCATACTCTTCCTGCATAGCTTTCTCCCAATTTTCCTTACCTTTTGCCTCTTCATATGTAGAAGGGTCTTCATCTGTCTTTATCATATAATCATAATCTTTGGTAGCCAAAAAAGAAGTATCATAGCTATACCTTGTAGGTTGCCACTTGTGTCTTGATGACCTTCTAAGTTCTCCTCTCCTTGAGGTTTCTAGTTCATCACATTCTAGATCAAATCTTGGCACTTCTTCAACTTCAACCTGTACTTCATTGTTCTCCTCTTCATCAAATATCTGAACCTTTGATTTACCTTTCTTTTGATTCAAAACTTCTTCATCACCTGCATAAATATTGATTGTACCTACATACCAAGTACCTTGCTCATCAAATGTAACATCCTTAGACACAAGGAATTGTTTTGTGGATGGACTCCACAACCTATATCCCATCTGCTTATCATCATATCCAATAAATACATACTTTTCAGCTTTAGGTTCCAATTTGTGCCTTAATTGTGATGGCACATATGCATATGCCAAACATCCAAATACTTTGCAATGATCTAAAGTAGGTCTCTTACCCCACCATGCCTCATATGGTGTCATACCCTGCAAAGATTTACATGGTAACCTATTGACCAAATAAGTAGTTGTATTTACAGCCTTAGCCCACAAATAATTTGGACAATTTTTCTCCTTCATCATGGATCTTGCAAACTCAACAAGAGTTCTATTCCTTCTTTTTGCTACACCATTTTGTTGAGGAGAGTACCTGCAAGTAATTTCCATTTTTATACCTGCATTCCACAAGTAATCATTGAACTCATTAGAGAAATACTCTCCCCCTCCATCTGACCTTAGTCTCTTCAACTTATGACCTGTAATTCTCTCTGCATACACATGATAATGTTTGAATGTATTGAATACTTCTGATTTATCTTTGATCACATAGATAGTGATCCATCTGGTAGCATCATCAACATAAATCACATAGTATCTTGAACCATTGATACTGAAATCCTTTGATGGTCCCCACACATCTGTGTGTACCAACTCAAGCTTCTCTGAATACATAAAAGCATGCTTGGAATAAGATTGCTTATGAGCCTTATGTAATTGACATGCCTCGTTGACCTGCAACATTAGGAAATCCAAGCATTGAACCATTATTAACCATATCTTTGATACCTCTTTCATTAAAATGTCCAAGCCTTATGTGCCAAAGATCTAACTCAGAGATCTTATATCCTCCATAAGTAAACATGGCATGACCAACATTGCCTTGGATCTTCAATGTGAACAATCTTCCTTCTTTCTTCCCTGAAACAATTTGTTTATACCCATTGCTAGGGTCTTCCACAAACACTCCTTCATTAGTGAACCTAACTCCATAACCTTTTTCAACAATTTTTCCTACACTTATTAGATTCTTAGGAATTGTAGGAACACACAAAACCTTACTCAAGAGAGTACTACCATCCTTGGCCTTCACTGATCCAATTGACTTCACGTTGTGCTTTGTATTGTCACCTGTTTGAACTACATGATTAGTTACCTTATTCTCCAAATCAGTCATCAAAGCTATGTTGCCACTCAGGTGATTGCTACTCCGTGAGTCAATGTAGAAGACTCTTTGTTCTTCACTTTGCCTTTCACAAGTTGCATTCATTATCAATGTTGAATCCTCCTTTTGATCTGAAGCATAATTGTAGTAGGTATTGTTGTATTGTTGACTTTGGAAACCTCTACCTGCATTTCTTCCAAAATAACCTCTACTACCTCTACCTTTGAAATTACCTCTTTGATTTCTGCACCTCTTCCTCTTGAATTAAAATTCTGATTATATCCATCATTATTCTGAGTATTATGCCAACAATCATTAGCTAAATGATTTGTCTTACCACAAATCCAGCAAGCTTTGACTCCATATTTATTACTCCTGCCTCTTCCTCTACCTTTTCCACCTCCTCTTCCTCTTAGGAAGTTGGCTTGGCTAGTTGCACCTTCATCTTCATTTTCTTGTTGCTTCCCTTTGCTATTCTTCTTCTTATCCTTTGAATACATTGCTTGACCTGCACTATTATCACTTTCACCTTTGACATCCTGCTCAAAGGTTAACATGTGTCCTAGCAACTGATTTAAATCAGGAGTGAAATGATCAAGTGATAATTCAGTAGACAAAATGAATGTCTTCCATTTGTCATCACCTCTCAAACCTGTGAGGATTTGCCTTACCAATTTATCCTCCTCAATGTCTTCATCAACTACTCCTAATGCATCTGCAATGTCCTTCATTCTTGTTACATAACCTGAGATGGATTGAGAGGCCTTCTTCTTGAATGTGGTAAATTCTGCCCACAAGGATTCCTTCCTAGACTTTGTGCTGTTTTGGAAATGCTCCTCCAAAGCATTCCATATATCACTTGCACTTTCAAGACCTCTAATGTGAGGTAGCAAGTAGTCATTAACTACCATATAGATAATGCTCCTAGCTTGAGCATCTTTCTTCATCCAACTCTTCAAATCTGATAATTCCTCCATAGTTGGAACCCTAGGATCTCTGAACTAAGGCTTTTCTTCTTCACCTGTGATATAACATATCAAATATTTGCTCATAAGATGAGCTTCCATCCTCATTGACCATGCTGGATAGTTCTCTCTATCCAACTTCTCTGTCTGAAGAGAATCTCCCATCCTTTCTTCACCTGTGTATTGAATTCTTCAAACTTTATGAGTAATAGATGTACCTTTACTTCGAATGATACTCCTTTTGTCTTCCTTGATGTCATATGGCCTCCTTCTCAAGCTTTGCTCTTAATCTTTCACCTTTTGAACCTTCAAGTATTGATTTCTTTACAGCTGCAGCAGTCGGGGTCCTCCTTTCTTCAATTTTGATACTTCTTGCTTTGATACCACTAATGGAGAGTGTTAATCTCCAAAAGAACAAGCTACTCTTGATGTTAGAGCACCTCTATATCAAGATTATTTCAAAACCTTCACGAATTTTAGAGGATTAATGATCAATTATCAAAGTTTTGATCAAACTCTGAAGAAGGTGACTACACAAAAAGTCTGCTACACATAACTCTCTCATTGACTTATCAAATGTGTAAAGTTTTTGACACAACTTTGCACAAGGTGTCGTCTATAGATTGCACACCTTCTCCAAGTTAAATCATTCCAAAAGACTTAGTAGATCTTGAGAAATGGACTTAACAAGTCACCTATGTCTAAAACTGTTGTTCTAAGAAGTCGATTCAGACACTTGTAACTTCTAACACTTGGTTCTCTCAATCTAGAACCCATTTATGCAAATGCTTTTAGCCATAGGTAGCTTACCTTCCAACTTAAAGTTTGAGTGCTTTCTTGCTGAAACCTTTACACTGTGGAAGGAGAACTCACCAAAACATTAACATCGAATTATGTGCATGTTTCACAAAACAGTGAACACTTCTTCACATATGAATGTTCCTACTCATAATTCTCGCAGCCTGTTTACAATTAGGCTCTCAAACTTTAACCATAGACTCATTAACTATGGAATTATACATCTACAGAAGGATTGTTGAAATGATCAAGCATAGAAGGAGAATACATAGAAACATCGGGCGCAATTTCTCTTCATTACTAGAAAACTTTACATCTGGATGAGAGCAAATCTTCACACTTCTCAAGTGTCTAATCACATCTAACTCTTCTAAATTATTGTATTCAATACTCTCACACATTTTCCCCGACATTTTCCCTTGTATATATAGGCAAAAATTTACAACCTCATGAATATACAAAAGTATAAGTGAACTAT
>CM035410.1:78996611-78999111 GCA_020310875.1 Ceratopteris richardii
TATGCAAGAGGAAGAGGTTTTGGCAGAGGTAAAGGTCGAGGTAATGGAAGAGGTAGAGGTAATCAGAACAATAACAAGAAGACATGTTGGATTTGTGGATTGAGCAATCATCTAGCATATGATTGTTGGCACAATCAACAAGGAGCAAATCAAAATCAGAACAACAATGGCAGAGGTAGAGGTGGAAGGTTTCAGAATCAATTTCAAAGAGGAAGACATAATTCAAGAGGAAGTTTTGGTAGAGGTGGTGGAAGAAATTGGAATCAGAACCAATCATACAACACTACATATTACAATTATGCAAATGATACACAGAATGACAACCATACAACATTGATGATGAATTCAATTAGTTCATCAGAGAAGGAGGATCTCAAGGTATTCTATATTGACTCTGGTTGTTCAAATCATTTATCAGGTAATATAGAATTATTGTCAGAATTGGAAGAAGGAAATTCAAGTCATACAGTACAAACAGGTGACAATACAAAACACAATGTGCATTCAATTGGAAAGGTAAAGTGCAGGAGTGGAGCTGATTTATTGACAAATGTTTTGTATGTTCCAACAATATCAAAGAATCTGATTAGTGTTGGACAAATAGTGGAAAAAGGTTTTCAAGTCAGATTTACAAATGAAGGGGTATTTGTTGAAGATCCAGAGGATGCATACACACCCATTGTTTGTGGTAAGAAGGAAGGTAGACTTTTTACTCTCAAAGTGCAAGGAAATGTTGGTCAAGCCCTAATTACACATGGTGATGAAGTAATTACAGAGTTAGATCTTTGGCATAAAAGATTGGGACATTTCAATGAAAGAGGAATCAAAACTATGGTGGAGAATCAATCTGTATTGGGACTACCAAATGTAAAGAATCAACATATGATATACAAGTGTCAAGCTTGTCAGATGGGAAAAGCTCATAGACAACCATTTCAGAAGAAAGGTTTCAAGCATGATGGTTTGCTTGAACTCATACATACAGATGTTTGGGGACCAACAAAAGAAGGTTCAATAAATGGATCTAGGTATTATGTTTTGTTTATTGATGATGCTACAAGGTGGATAACCCTTTATGTTCTAAAGGAAAGATCAGAAGTCTTTGGAGCCTTCAAACATTTTCATGCTTATGCAGAAAGAGTTACAGGTCACAAACTCAAGAGGCTAAGGTCTGATGGAGGGGGAGAATACTTCTCCCAAGAATTTAATGACTATCTTTGGAATGCAGGTATCAAGAGAGAGATAACTTGCAGGTATACACCTCAACATAATGGGGTGGCAGAAAGGAGGAATAGAACATTGGTTGAATTTGCAAGAGCAATGTTAAAGGAAAAGAATTGCCCTAATTATCTTTGGGCTGAGGCTGTAAATACAGCCACATACCTTGTGAATAGGTTACCATGTGGAGCTTTGAATGGTATGACCCCTTATGAAGCTTGGTGGGGTAAGAAACCAACACTTGACCATTGTAAAGTGTTTGGGTCAATTGCCTATGCTTATGTACCATCACAACTCAGACATAAGCTTGAACCAAAGGCAGAAAGATATGTGTTTATTGGGTATGATGAAAAGCAAATGGGTTATAGGCTATGGAGTCCTTTAACTAAACATTTTATTGTTTCCAGAGATGTGACCTTTGATGAACAGAAGAGTTGGTATGCAGATAAAGAATGTGAGCTTGAAACATTTGAAGAAGAGATAAGAAGGAGTGCAAGAGGTAAGTCACATATGCAAATAGATGGAGATGAAGAACATATGCAAGCAAGCACATCAAGAGTTGATTCATATAGAAGGAATGAAGATGGACCAATATTTGATGAAGAAGTACATCCAGATAGACATGAAGAGTGTGAACCAAGAAGGTCAAACAGAATAAGGAATCAACCTACAAGGTATTCATATGACACTTCTTACTTGACTCAGAAAAATTATGCTTACATGGTTAAGGAAGATGAAGAACCTCAAAGCTATGATGAAGCAAAGGGTAAGAGACAATGGGAAGTAGCAATGAAGGAAGAATTTGATGCTCTTGAAGAGAACAAAACTTGGGAACTTGTCCCAAAACCTAATGGTAAGAAAGTGATTGGAAACAAATGGGTTTACAAAGTTAAGAAGCATGCAGATGGAACTATAGCCAGATACAAAGCTAGATTGGTGGTTAAAGGCTATGCTCAAACATTTGGCATAGATTATGATGAGACATTCAGTCCTGTGGCAAAGATGTCAACCATAAGAACAATCATTGCCATTGCAGCATCAAAAGGATGGACATTGAGTCAATTGGACATTAAGAATGCATTTTTGAATGGATATATATCAGATGAGGTTTACATGGAACAACCTCAAGGGTTTGCAGATCATAAGTTTCCAAATTATGTTTGCAGGTTGAGAAGAGCCCTTTATGGTTTGAAGCAAGCTCCAAGAGCTTGGAATTATAGACTTGTAAAGTATCTTAATGACCTTGGGTATCAAAGTTCAAAGGCAGATGCAAGTTTACTTA
>CM035410.1:79015041-79225041 GCA_020310875.1 Ceratopteris richardii
TATATATATATATATATATATATATATATATATATATATAGATATATAATTCGATATAATATACACACACACACACACATATATAGATCATAATATTATAGGTTATATATATCTATCTAATAATATAATCTATATACATAATATATATGTATAGATATCTATCTATATATATATATATATATCATATATATATCGATATATATATATACATAATATCTAGTATATATATATATACATAATATATATATACATATATATGTATATATAATATAATATATAGATATATATATATGTATATAACATTATATATATACATAATATTATATATATACTAAATGATTATATATATCACATATATATGTATGTATATATATATTTATATTATGTATATATATATATATATATACATTATATAATATATTAGATATATATATTATTATATATAATATATTTATATATATATATATATTTATACTACATATATATATATATAATATATATGTATATATATTTTTAATATATATACATATATGACAAGTATATATATTTATATATATGTGTGTGTGTGTGTGTATATATATGTATGTGTGTGTGTGTGTGTGTGTGTGTGTGTGTGTGTGTGTGTGTGTGTGTGTGTATATATATATATATATATATATATATATATATATATATATATATATATATATATATATATATATATATACACACACACATATATATGTATATATATGTGTGTGTGATATATATATATATATATATATATATATATATATATATATATATATATATATATATATATATATATATATATATATATATATATATATATATATATATATATATACACGCACACACACACACACTGCCTACACAACCTACAAGTATGGATTCCATCTTTAAAGGAATTAATATATTTCGTGAAGATTTACAAACCAATCATCAACAATGCTCTAATTAATCCATACATAATGATTAGATGGTCAGCATTGTTGGAGTTAGACGTCTGCGGAAGCACGCGAACAGCACAAGGAAGAAGAAGAAGCTTGGAGCACAACACACAAGACTGAATATATTACTAGAGAATGTACAAAGATAAGTAGCCCATTAGGGCAATAGGCGTATATACAAGCCGGGGGAAGAAAACCTCCTAAAGAGGGAAAAAAGTGCCCCGGCGTTCCTAGAGTGTTCACACACATCACTACCTAAATATATCAACAAATCCCCCCTGGGAGTGATGCGGTGAACAAGGAGCTGGAACTCATGTATAAGGAAGTGCCGAGGTATGTGGAAATCACTCCACAAAAGGAAGTAAGCCCAAAGCTTTGCGGAAAGCTTCAAACTTCTCCCTAGGCAGAGCCTTCGTGAAAAGGTCTGCAATGTTCTCCTGCGTGGGCACATATGCCAAGCTGATCTCCCCAGCAGAGAACCTCTCCCTGACATAGTGATAATGCACCTCAATGTGCTTAGTGCGAGCATGGAACACAGGGTTCCTCGCAACTGCCAATGCGCTCTGACTGTCAGTGAAGATGGTGGTGGCAGAAGACTGGCCAACACCCAAATCAGCCATAAGGCGTCTGAGCCACACACACTCAACAGTCGCTGTGAAAGCTTCCCTATACTCAGCCTCACAACTGGAAGTGGCCACAGTAGGCTGCTTCTTGCTCAACCAAGATATACATGAGCTACCAAGCATGAAGCAAAAACCACTAGTGGACACACGAGTGTCATAGCAACCAGCCCAATCTGAGTCAGAAAAAGCATGCAAATCTGGCGGTAGTGATCCCCCCTTGGGATAAAACAACCCAAGTAGCCGAGTACCACTCAAGTAGAGAAAGATGCGCTTAACCGCTTTCCAATGCGTGACTCCTGGGCAATGCATAAACCTGCTCATATGTGAGACAGCAAACTGAATATCTGGCCGAGTAATGCAGAAGTAAATCAAGCATCCAACAGCCTGCTGATAGAGAACAGCATCAAATGCATCTCCAGCATCATGAAGACTCAATCGTAAACCTGTCTCCATAGGAGTGGCAATAGGCTTACAGTCTTCAAGGCCAAAACGCTGCAATAATGTGTCAATATATTTCGTTTGACACAAAGCCATTCCACCATCAACTTGCATAAACTGAATGCCCAAATAGTGATGCAAATGCCCCAAATCAGACATCTCAAATGAGGCATGCAAATCAGCCTTGAAATCAGCAATATGCTTCTCAAGAGGACCAATGAGCAGCATGTCGTCTACATAGACAACAATGATCAAAAGCACATCATTAGCACGCTTAACATATAAGGTGCTTTCAGTTGGACTGTTCTCAAAACCATGTGCAATCAGATAGGCATGTATTTTCTCATACCAAGCACGTGGTGCTTGCTTTAAACCATATAACGCCTTCTTTAACCTGCACACCTGGTTTTCATGCCCTTTCTGCACAAAGCCACGGGGCTGAAAAACATACACTTCTTCATGCAAGTCACCATTCAGAAATGTTGTTTTAATGTCCAACTGATGTACATTCCAACCATGATGGGCTGCAAGTGCACAAATGCTCCGAACAGTAGTCATACGGCATGTAGGTGCAAAGGTCTCATCAAAATCAATGCCTCTTTCCTGCGCATAACCCTTTGCAACAAGCCTAGCCTTATACCTGTCAACTGTACCATCAGGTTTACGCTTCAGCTTGTATACCCACTTAGTGCCAATGGCCTTCTTGCCAGGAGGCAAGTCACATAAAGACCATGTACCATTCTTCATTATAGCATCATATTCAGATTGCATAGCAGCCATCCAATTTTCTGAATTTTGTGCTTCATCAAAAGAAATAGGCTCATTCTCATCACAGAGACTAGATGCAGCCATAGCATAGCAATCTGATGCAAAGGAGGTACTATGAGAGCCTGAACGAGTACGATATGACAAAGGTGCATCTAATTTGCTGTCACGCAAAGTCTGCACCAGCCATTTTGGCATAGTTTTTGCCTGTTCAATATCAGCTCTCTCATCAACAAGTGCATCATGTAAATCTACATCAGAAATGGAATGATCTGCATCATCATATGAAACCTGCAAAGGCTGAGAAGTTGCCTCATTAGGACCAGCGCTAGCCTGTCCACCTGTAAAAAGAGGCATCAAAGTATCATACATGTCTTTGGAGCTAACAGATGTCTCCTTAGTACATGAAAGCAATGGCTGAATAGCATCTTCCACAAAGACAACATCACGGCTAACTAGAATGCGTCTAGTCTGTGGATAATACAGACGATAGCCTTTACTTTCAGAACTGTACCCAACAAAAATACATTTTACTGCCTTATCATCCAATTTTCTGCGATGTTGTTCAGGCACTAATGCATATGCCAAACAACCAAAAACACGCAGATGAGCAACAGATGGCTTGCGGTCATGCCAAGCCTCATATGGAGTGATAGACTGCAACGCTTTGGTAAGACACCTGTTCAGTACATATGCTGCACACATGACAGCCTCAAGCCAGAAACTATGTGGTAAAGCCTGACTTTTGACCATGCACCTCGCCATCTCCATGAGTGACCTGTTCTTTCGTTCAGCAACTCCATTTTGTTGAGGTGTATACGGCACTGTACACTGGTGTTTTATCCCACGTTCAGCCAGAAATGCATTAAAATCTGAAGACATATATTCCCCCCCTCGATCAGAACGGAGGGTGCCCATTTTACATGCTGACAGATTTTCAGCCAAAACCAAAAACTGTTTGAAGCACATGAACACTTCGGACTTTGCTTTGAGTGGATATACCAATGCATGCCTGAAAAAATCATCAATGAAAGTCACGAAGTAAAGGTAATTTCCAAAAGAGGGTGTCTGCATAGGACCACAGACATCACTATGTACAAGCTTCAATTTCTGCATAGCCCAAACTGAACCATCTTTTGGAAAGGAAGAACGCTGCATTTTGCCCAAAATACAGCCTTCACAAACATGTTTTCAAGGTGCCTCAAGTTTGGGCAAAGAGGACACCATTTCAGATTTCTGCAGGCGTAACAAACTAGCAAAATTCAGATGACCAAAGCGTGCATGCCAAAGCTTTGCATCTGACATAGCCTGAGAATCATGAACTGCACATGCCGAATCATTCACAGATCTTTCATAGTCTATGAGCTTATACAGCCAACGAGATAAAATGCCAGAAGCAATAATCACATCGCCATTTGAGAGATCATGGACCGTACACCTGTCATCAACGAATTTCACAACCAAGCCAATCTTGGCTAATGCAGAAACTGATAACAGGTTCTTTTTATCCCTGGCACAAATAAAGCATCTGACAAAGTGAAAGAACTACCATCAGCAGTAGTCAGAATGATCTTAC
This sequence comes from Ceratopteris richardii, assembly GCA_020310875.1. Taxonomy (NCBI): domain Eukaryota; kingdom Viridiplantae; phylum Streptophyta; class Polypodiopsida; order Polypodiales; family Pteridaceae; genus Ceratopteris; species Ceratopteris richardii. The sequence goes on from CM035410.1 coordinate 79,019,394, forward strand.
CAACTCCCATAACAGGATAAGAGGAGTTATTGGCGCATGTGACAGTATTCCCTGTAGGGGCAGGCTCGAGTGAAGAGAAGAAACCGCGCTGCGAGGTAATATGTTTGGTCGCCCCACTGTCAAAGTACCAAACATCTGAGTCTACTGCAGACATGCACTGATCATGAGAAGATGGGTCAAAACTGCAGACAGTAGTAAACGCCCATTCTTCTTCCTGCACAAGATTTGCAGACTCTGTTTTTGGTGTAGAGGCCTCTGCAACAACCATTCCAGCCTCTTTCTTCTTTGCCTCTTTAGAGGCCAGTTTTGGACAGTTCTTTATAATATGATCATTTCCTTTACAGTACTTGCAGAACAATTTTTGCTTTTCTGATTTCTTCTCATCTTTATCCTGGTTCTTCGATTGTGCAGCATTTGCAGATTTCTGCTTACTAGTAGAAGAGCTCCATTTTCCTTTGCCCTTCTGACTAGCCAGGAAAGCTTGATCTGCAACACACATAATGGACCTGTTCTGCCTGGACTGATCTTCCTGCAACAGAACAGAGACTAATTCCTCAAATGACAAGGCATTCGGATTGCCTTTCATCATCAATCGAAGAGTAGAGGCAAAACTCTGATATGAATCAAGAAGGCCATTCAGAACGGTCTGCACAAGTGAGCCATCAGCAGAAATCAATTGTTCCTTCAGGTCTTTGATCTTTGTAAGAAAACTGTCCATCGAATCACCTTCATTCATGTGCTCACTCTCCAACTGTTTTCGGAGGTAAGCAACACGAGCCTCATTCCTAGCCTGGTACAAAGTGGTAAGTGTATCCCAAGCATCCTTTGCTGTTCTGCAAGAGCGAATGTGAAGAATAATGGCACGTTTGACAGACAAAGCTATCAATGCATGTGCCTGGGCATCTCTGCCATCCCAACGAAACGAATCTGCTCTGTAGTAGGTGCAACAGAAACAGCAGCACGAATAGGAATCTTCGGAATATCATCTTCGACACCATCTTCATCAGCTCCAACACCTGTATTTGCAGTACCTGTCGTTACAGGTGTAACAGGACGTCTTTCAACACCCTGCACAATGTTCCACAATCCTTTTGCAACCAATACATGTCGCATCATATAAGCCCATAATGGGTAGTTGGTACCATCCAACTTATCCTCAACAGCAAAAATACGAAATACATCACTGCTTTCAGCCATGGCCGGTGACTAAAATACCTTGATGTAGAAAATTGACAGTATCTCAAAAAGTTGAACAGAACTGCCCAGACGAGTTCTGCTAGACCTGTAGCAGACTTCGAGACGCTTAAACTGGCGAACAGAAACTGGTATATACCTTTGACACAAAAGGACGAAATAGCCTGCACAAGCACTGCGATAGTGCGTTCGGAGGCCGAAACGAGCTCAGATCGCGATTTCGGCACCACAATGCGAAGCTGTTTTGATCTCGGAAACACCCTGAGTATGCTCACCAAATTCTGTGCGAATCTGAGACTGCAAACGGAGGAGTGTCGACGGCGCCCTAGAAGAAGCAACGACCTGCTCTGATACCAATTGTTGGAGTTAGATGTCTGCGGAAGCACGCGAACAGCACAAGGAAGAAGAAGAAGCTTGGAGCACAACACACAAGACTGAATATATTACTAGAGAATGTACAAAGATAAGTAGCCCATTAGGGCAATAGGCGTATATACAAACCGGGGGAAAAAAACCTCCTAAAGAGGGAAAAAAGTGCCCCGGCGGTCCTAGAGTGTTCACACACATCACTACCTAAATATATCAACAAGCATTATGATGAAAAGATTCGAAAGCCCAAAGAAGGATGGAAAAGTATTGGACTAAGTAAATAAAGATATAATAGGACTTTCCTGATACAAGTAGATTATACAGATCCAATAAGCTCATTTCTCGTATCATGTCTGAAAATAAGGAGTCAAACTGAAGTTCTGTGCACGTAACAATTTTCTGTAGAAGTTCACACACATATTTGCTGCATATTTGAAATTGCAGTTTCTAGTTCAATGTTCAGTGTATTTCTTGCAGGAAAAAAATAGATATTCTTAGTACATACAAACAGATGAATGAGCCCAACAATTTATGACTCACTTCATACAAAAGTAGCACTTCACTAAGAAAATTATGAAAATGTCCTCTCATTTGGAAAAATTATCATGCCATATTTACCTTCACCATTTCCAGCTGTTTCTGAAGGTCTGAAATGGTATCATCAAGTTTAAGAATGTGCAAATCTTTGTGCTGCACACTTTGCTCTACATGAACACGACAGCAACAATAAGTCAGAAAAATCAGCTACTATGCAAATGCCAATTTATCTTCAAGAAAACAGCATTACACTCCTTGCAAGCTGTTACTTCAACTTCATACCTGCAGCTTCCATCAGATTTATGCATCTATGTGAACAAATCTATATCCACCTAGCTCTCTTGCAAGTGATTGCAAGTTCATTTATGATCTTTTAATTGAAAACTATAGTGATCAAACGCATCATTATTCCTTTTCATATTGGTTCTTTGAAGCACCACATACGAGAAGAGACTGAAAAAAAAACCTTTACCGAAACGCAGAAACAACCAAGAAAAGAAATGATTATGATATAAGGAACTGCTTAGAAATACTTTTACTATGATATATGGGAGCGACGAGGGAGGGAAGAGATTCACATGAAGATCGTGGGGAGAGGAAGGAAGCTCGAAACAACTTGTGCTCTAATACCAAGTTGCAACAAAAGACCAACATAAGTCCTACTCTACTATCAAACACAAACTAATCAAGCTATGGAGGAACAAACGACAGATATGAAAACATGAGGAATAAAATAAAACAACCGATGTACATGAAGTGCTCTATTTAGATGCATGAAGTGCTCTATTTAGATGATGCCTCCACGAGGAGAGTGGGCACACTTTGCAATGAGTTAAGAGTGAATGAGTGTATGAGAGGTGAAATGAGGTCCTTATATAGAGTAGACGGTAAATCTCCTTGCATGTGGGATTATGAAAGCTTGCATAAGAATGAATACAACTTGGACAATAGAGTGGAACATGCACATCTCAACAAGGTGTTCATAATTAGTGGATACCTCATTATCCATGATATAATCCACAAAAGGATGGGTATACCTTGGTATATCAAAGAATACATGAAAACATGTACCCTACCATTGGCTATCCATTGTGACAGCCAAGAAACTCTAGTGAAGAAGACAAGTCAACAATGATCAAGGAGGAACAAAAAGCTCCCAACGGAAGCCACTACATGTATCAAGGTGATATAGCATGCATGCTTCTCATGAAGGATCCAAGCACTCTAGAATGATGCTTCCTAGCTCACTCATGAAAAACTCTCTCATAACTTTGGCCATACCATTGCTTACATCCCCATTCATAGCATGACCAATAATGCAGTTTATGTCCACAAAAATCCCTAGGCCACCTTGTCATTCCTTTGTTCCAAGGTTATGAGGTAAACCTACCCTTGCGAATCCACCATGTTAACCGTTCCTCTCGAGTCTCTATATCATCTCTGTATCATTTCAAAAGAACCTAAATCATGTTATGACTAGTACATATGAAAATAGTTCCCACCCACTTTCTTTATGCTCTTTGTGTCTTTTACCCGGATACATATGTTTGGTGCTCTTATACCTTGCATTGCAATCCCAATTGGGCAATCATCTTGAGTCTTATACTAATACATATGTTTGGTGCTCTTATACCTTGCATTGCAATCCCAATTGAGCAATCATCTTGAGTCTTAACTACAATCTTCGTTGAGGGACTATCTTAAATTCAGCAAAGCTATTATTGCATGTACCTTGTGTTCAAGGACATGTCGTAATCAATTTTCCACTCAAATCTTGTACTACTTGAGTATTTCTCCCAAAACATGAATTATGCTTCAATGTCACCGACCAAGTTTCATGTAAACTACACATCTTAAAGAAAGGTGTTACACCATACTACTTGAAGTTCTATTTTGATCCCGTGCTCAAATTTCATTAAAGAATGCACAATGGAGATTCTAAGTGAACAAGAAAACAGTTAGAGTGATACATTGTGGACTTCTCTCATAATTGTGGCTAGGTTATGCTTTCTCTATTGTTTTCAATAAAATAGAATGGTGAATATGAATTTTAGTCTGTTAGTCCTTGCTCATTCGGGCATTTACCTGACATCTACAACAAGAGCAAGTACGAACCTTTTTGGAAGTACGCCATAGGCTAGTTTAATGTTTTTCCCAAACAATTAAAATACCATCTTCCAAAATTCATTTTTCCAACGGGATACAATGAATACATTTTGAATTGAATAATATTTCCTTACGGGTTACTATGCGTGCCTACTACCGCATGACACAAAGTAGTCACAGCATTTTTCGCAAGAATGCAACAGCTCCAAGGTCTCAAGGCTTCCGATGAATGCAGCGATGAAATGTAGAGACGCGCATCTGGAGAGAAGAGCTCACGGGTAGAAAGAAGCCTTGATAGGAGTTCATTGAGCTGTTCCCGGAGTGCAGAATCGTCCCCTCGGGAGATTGCAACAAGCATGAGACAAAGCACCATCCATCCTAACAGCACAGCGAATAAGCGCAAGTACGAAGCCATGCAGATTGAAGACAGTCAGTCAGATTGGTTGGCATGAGATATTGTAACTCCTCCCAGTGTTATATCACACTTCTCAACTTGCGCATCTCTGTTTCGTGTGGAAGTTAGTAAAGAAAGTACAGTTATTGGTTAAAGTCCGGCCGTACAAGGGGCTGGGAGCTGGTTATTTGAGCTAGCTTTCGTTGACGATAATGGATTTTAATATGTTATGTGTTGCCATTAGTGTTGGAGGTCATTATTATTGTTGTGTTGGAACCCTGAATTTGCTAAGCAGTCTACATAAGATGTCCTCCTCATCAAGATCGATTTTGACAAAGTATACGATCACCTCGAAAAGTACTTTCAAGTCCATCTGTGGCTCCCCTCCACAATTCCTAATTAACCAGGTTTGTAAGGAGCTTCGCAATGGACAAATCTTCTGACTCCTCGGTATCCCAATGGGCTTTGAAGTATCTATGGCTAACGTTGGACCTGGGTTATAGCCAAACTTGATGCTAAACTAGCTTACTATAAGGGCATGCATCTCAACCTGGCACAGTGTGCAATGGTGATCAACATCTTCCTCCTTTCATCTATTATCTATTTTCTTGCATGTTGTAGAACAAAAGACAAAGATTTAGCGAAGCTTGAAAATACTTGCAAACATTTCCTTTGGGCCAGTGATCCCAACAGGAGAGGCATGCCCAAAATCAAGTGCGCCTTGTGTGCTAACCACAAAAATTCAAGTGGGTTGGGCATTTTTTATGTGCGAGGTATGGCTGATAAGCTAGAAGCCAAGTGGCTGATCAAAGCATGGTGTAAAGAAAAAGCTTCATGGGCTAAATTGATTCTCAAAAACAAATCCTCTCTTATGCTTAGGGGAATCCCTAGTTGGAAGGATCTCGATCCACTCACCTTGATGTTTTCTCAATGTCCGATGACTTTGAAAGGTTTGGACCTTGTTTACTACATATGGAAGAGTTACAAGAAGATGAAACCGTAGATCAAGGTTAATGAAGATTGGACGTGGGTGGTGGGGATTAGATAAAATGATTCTATTTGGTTTCCTATTAAGGGAATCAAAGAAGTTGACTTGGAGAACATACTAAGAGCAAAGAAGCTATGGAACAAAGGATTTAGTAAATGGAAACATCTCTAGAACCATGAGAGAGGTCATTGGATTAGATTTTGAGGACATAAACCTTGTTAGCAGAGTTGACTATGATTATTGATGCCTTCTCAAACACAGAATCAATGCTTGGGATAACTCAAAGACTCGTCTCCTTCTGGAGAATGTCCTACCCCAAATTGAAGGGTTAGACCAATGGTAATAAATTGGATGAAACTATGGACCCATAAGCATATTAACTTGCATCTCTTCCTTAACAGGATTTGGTGCATGAACTGGTCTAGCATCAGATGACAATTTATGTGCAAGGACTTGTGACATCCTCTCATTGAGAACAAAAACTCGGTCCTTATGTGGCAAATCCTCCATCTTGGGATGTGGACTGATGCCAAGCTAATAAAATCTATGGGGCCCCTCACTAATTAGCATTGCCTATGGGGAAGAGAGGACCTTGGCCATCTCTTCTTCTTATGCCCAAGAAGCAACCTGATATGGCAATCTCTTACCAGTACTTCGAGGATACAAAGGCAAATCAATTGGAAACAAGTGTTACTTGGTGAGACAAATGGCTACTCTTGTGCCTTGTGGAATGCCATTAGAGGGGAAGCACTTTGGAAGATTTGGAAAGAGAGATGTGTGATCAACTTTGATGCCCATTTAAAAGAATGGTCGATTGGAAAATCCTCAGCTTGTTAGGAAGAAGAATATGTAATTTTAGTAAATCGTCACCTTTCAAAAACCATAGGATCTTTGTCTTGGAAAACAACAGGTGGGTTGCTCATGAGGGTGATGAAAAAACATTAACCTTATCAGCAACTCACATTAAACCGTTTGTCACCCATCGAATCATAGGCCTCCTACCAACTTTGGATTGTCATAGTATTATGCCTTTGGGTTATCCTAACCCTGCTTTGTGGGACATAGGGGATCCCAAGTCCATTAAGCCCATTCACTATATATCTGTTCTTTTATTAATTCAAGCTTGGGAGATTAGGCCTCAGCTCCTTTCTAGGAAAAAAAAACCCTTAGTTGACATGCGTTGGTCTAGTTGGGTGGATCTTTTGCTTTTTGAAGCAAGGGCAAAGGTTCTACTACTATTAGCAACGGTTCACATGTGATGCACCTTAGGTTGTTTTTCAAACCTATCTCCTTGTTGATTTTGGTTCTATATGTTGTATTGTCTTAAGAAACCTACCTCTTCATTTGTATAGTTGTTCTTTCAATCATTTCAAGCAAAAGGAGAATAGGCTTCGATGGAACTTCCTCTTAAAAAAAAAAAAAGGGATAATAAAATTTAAATTAAAAAAAGTAATTTTTATTAGTTTTTTTTTGTTGTAACCTAGCTGATCTTTGGGCTGGTTGTAACTTGACCTTTGGATGGTTGTATACGTTTGCTTTATGGGGAGACTCCATTCATCTATAGAGTTGTCCTTTCATCATCACGAAGAATTTCGGGTTCAAGTGATTCCTAAAAACAAAGATCTTTTTCTTTCAAGAAGTGTCCCTCATTAAAGAGCTCATGAACTCATCACTCTCCCTTTTCCCCTATTCAAACCATCTCAAAGAGATCCAAGCGAGGGGAACTTCTTTCCAAGGTGTGGAACAACATCAACGATCATTTTGTGTGTGTGTGTGTGTGTATGTATGTATACACACACACACACACACATATATATATATAAAGAAAGTAATTTTCATTAGTATTTTGGTGTTGTCACCTAGTTGATCTCTCACGAAATTATCCGTCTCCATTTCTCCCTATACAAACCATCCTAAAGAGCTCTAAGCTAAGAGCACCTCTTTGCAAGGTGTGGAACAACATCAAAGATCATTGTGGAAATCAATAAAGTCTAGAGGTGGGCAATAAGGACTAGGCAAAGGGATTCCATATGGTTCCTAATGTTGACATAAAGCTTATCCTTGTGAAGGATACCTTCAAAGCCAATATACTATTATCAAGGTGCTTTCATTCATACAAGGGCCTTTGGGATCCTAACAAGAAAAGGATGGATCCAAATGGAAGATATCAATCCAAGTCTCGAAGTGGAATACAAAGGTTGGCTTCTAAATAAGGAGTAAAATCTTCAGTTGGCATAGGGATGACCTTAGATCAATGCAATACAACTACAATGTTCACCCTTAAGGACTTCTCAAAAGAAGAGGGAACCTATAAAGCATCTAAATTAGACATTTCTAGTCTTCTATGGTGCATAAGATGCATCATGAATAAAGAATACTTAGGTTTTGTCTTTTACATATAGGCTAGAAGTTCATGAATTTGGATAAACATGCAAACGATCATATGGTTGAAGCAAAGAAGTAGACGGATTCTCTTCACCGTTATTAAATGCAAGCAAATGAGAAGTTGATTAATTTATATAGCTCCATTGGTCCTTCGGTTGGAAAGCTCATTAGTCCTAATGAGAATGAGGATAAAGTATCATGCCTTTCTCCTTTTGCCACGTGTCTATTTATCTATTCCAAGGAATGAGATGAGACATAAATGGGTTCCTCATCTACTAGTGAGAGGTGTGATAATATAATTCAAGTTTTTGTTAAAAGAAAATAGAGGTTTATTAATCACCTTTGTGTCTCCTCTTAATGACTCTTGTACTCTTCTTCTCTTTCATATAATCCAAATTTTTGTTTAAAGAAGAAAAAAACTCTTCTAGATTAGGTCATGCTATAAAATCTGTTTCTTTCATCAAGGTATTGGGAAGTAATTTATAAAGTTGATTTTTTGTATTTTTCTTTTTTTAGACATGCAGATATCCCCCTAGAGTTTCACTTTATAGAAATTTAAAATGAGTGATGTTGTATATGGTAGAATTATTATCTTCATTAGATAAATAAATATTTCTCATCTTCTATGTACTCAATACAAGAATCTAAAAATTGGAGGCAATTTTGAATGAGTAATGTTCTATATGTCAAACTTCCTAATGATATTTCATCTATTATGTATTCAATAAAAGAATCCAAAATTATCTCCTTAGTAAAATGTCAGTCTTTTCCCTAACTAATCATAGTTGGAAACACTTTTGTTATATAAAGATAACATCAAAAATCTAAAAGCTTGTTCAAACCAACGAAGATAGATCTTTTTCTAACCTCGGATAATGATCTTTTTCTAACCTCGGATATGGCAACATTATCTCCATGTTTGTATGTTTATCTATCTAGTGTAAACTTTCTAGTTTCAAAGGCCTTCAAGCCTAGCTTAGAGTTGTTGAAGCATTTTCTATGATGGAAATGACACAATGGAAAAGAAGTTGGAGTAATCTGGCCATAAGCATTATGGTCATTAATAAGTAGCATAAATCCATCCTTTTTAAAGGAAATTGAAGGTACATTGGCAAACAAGTGGAGTTTCTAAAATTAAAAAGTGTATTTTCAAACGCTCCAAATAATCTACAATTCTATAACATTGTATTTTCAAAAATTTTAAAAGATGCAAAAATTATTGTCAAAACATGTGAACCCATTTTGAGAATTCTATATCTATGTGATAAGGAAGGTATGCCAATGGGATTTTTTTATTATATGGTGGAAGAAAATGACATAATGGTTCTATTGATGCATCAAATATGAATTTGGAAAAAATATATATGCATTGGAGGATGATGCAATATATTGAAATAGAAAACAATATTTTGCTTTTTAATCAATGTTGTACTTATGATGATGTTATTATTATCATCAATAATGTAACTTTTAGTTTGGTTAGTTTTTCTAATTTGAACCCTAAATTTCATAGTTTCTTTTATAAATTTTGGGACATGCAATTTGGATCTGAATATTTTCCTTTTTGCTTATACTTTGAACCATCGTGATAAGAAATTTGCTAGGAATTATTAGGTGACAGCCTAATCATACATGCTTTCTCTCAAGGGCCCAAAAGATCACAAGATTGATGATCAATGTTTCTTTCAATTTGATGATCAGTGTTTTGGCTTTAACTCAAACAATAAGATTTCTGTTTTTTTTTTTTTTTGTGAAGAACAATATTTGATTAGAATAGGGGGAGATACCTACAAATATACCATAAGGGAGGGGAGTCCCATCAAGAAGACAAAATTTTTCAAATTACAATGCATGCTAGAACCAAACCCATAAAAATTTATCATGTATACATAAATGTTTGATTGGACAAGAAGGAACCTTAAAACCAAAGACTTAGAGTGTTTGAGGCCCCAAGTTTTGCAAGGCCTCCATGGAAGATGTTTGACAGCTCCATTGCACTCTATCATGGTAAATTTTGTATTTTATGTGATTTTAACCCACAATTGTGATGTATGGATTAATCTTGAGATCAGAGGTAGAAAGATTTGACTAGACGAGAAAAATGTTTGATTTCTCTCTAGCCAGATAACATAAAGAGTTCATGATCTTAATAGGTTTTCAATCAATTTTTTCTTTGATATTATATGTCATCTACAAAATAATACAATCAAAGGAAGTAAGGTTGAGTATGATATTCATCAATCATGTATTAAGCAATTATTTTCTTCATAGATCAAGGATATTAAAAACTGACCTATGTACCTGACATTTGTATTTAAAACTATGGTCATTGATGGCCTATGTAGTGCAAAGACATATTGGATATATATATCAATAGATTTTAGAGGTCCCACCATTTTCTATGCACCTTGGGAATGACCACTTTGTTTGGTATATTCATTATATCTTGAATATAGCTTTTGTTCATTTGGATGCATAATAAAGCCAATATGAAATCAATGAAGAGGATTTCTTGATCATATTATAGAACCTCTAAAGTGTGTAATGGACATAATTGTCTTACCATTTCTTGTATTAAATCGACATCTAATGCTCTATTGAACATATGAGATATCTTTTTAAATGAAGAAAAAAGACTTTTATTCTGAGAAGTTCCCTCACTTATCAATTCTTAGGGTTGAGCCATGTTCGATTGTAAAGATCTAGGCATAAACCATCATCCCACTTAGGTACACACTAAGATGTTTATTGTCCCATATATATGCGTGCATTGTTACTTATCCAACTAATATATATTTTCAACATTGGAATACCCACCTTTTTTTTAACTTGTGGTGCCTCAAGAACACAAGTAGCATAATATGTAGAATTAAGACTATATAACATGCTTAGATGCACAATTGCAACATAAAACTCACGAGACATTTTAAGATTAAAAAGAAAAGAAAGCAAGGAGAAAGATATAAGGAATTCCATAGTAAAGAGGATCATTGTGTTGCAAATGGAGAAAGATCTTATCGATGATCCTTTAAGCACTTATACAAGACCTTATGAAATGTTTGCCTTTATATATTGGGTGCTCAATCATAGTCTAAGAAGAGACTATTTATAGAAAGATTTAACTATAAACTTTCTAGTAGTTAAATTTTAAATTTGAAAAAACATTTTCAAAACCCATACAGTGCTTCAAAAGGGTTGTGAACAAACAATACACACATCGTTTTGAAAATTATTTAAAGAAAATTATTGGAAACTTTATGGTGTTGGGACTTGACCTCCCTTGTTTTTACTTTTTCAAACTAAGGTTTCACATAGTAATTAATAACGGCGTAGAAAGTAAGTAAGTGTTAGAAACAACAAAACAACGAAGAAATTAGAATGTGAACAAAAACAAATAAAAATGAATACCCCATGAATAATTATCTTGATCCATTCGAAAACAAATTAGTCTAGGGAAATCTTGCTATGTAGCAGTTATCCCCTAGACGTGATCTAACTATTTTCAGGTTTGTTGTAACGAATTAAAAGAAAAAAAACTAAAATAAACCCAAGGTTAGAGATACCTCGATGGGTAATGTTGCCCCGAACCCAAGGCAATGGCGTGGTGAACTAGAAAATCTCCAGGACCAATTGTTAGAAATAACGAATTGCTATTATTGTTAACAGCGTCCAACCAACCAGGTAACCTTTCTTCATAGTTTCTTTTTCTATTTTCCTTGTATTTCTTACCAAGGGTCTTCCAAGATATTCTTCCCTTCCTAGATTCCATCATCTTTAATGGACCTATTTTAATTCCTAGCATGTCTTCTTTTGTGGATTGTGTTTATACCTCAAAATCCATGTGTTGATGGTGTTCTACAATTTGGATATTTAGTTTAGCCAAACTTTTCATTTTACCTATTTGTCTACTGAATATGTTGTTGATGATGTGTAGTAATGACCTTCATATGAATATTGATGTAGGTCTTGATGTGCAATTAATTTAGATGGATGTATTTGTATATCTTTTAGAATTATCCATGTCAAATGTCTAATTAAAGGTTGACATATGATGGTTGTGTAAGAGAATCACTTTTGTTGCATCCCAAGTTAGCATGCATGAGTTTAGCACCTTGGGTACATATAACCATCACAAAGTCCCCCTTCATTTTATCACATGAAGCTTAACATATGGATATACTTTTCTATTTCTATTTGGGTAATTGTAAGATTGGAAATTCTTTTTGAAATATCACCTCTCTATCTCTTGATTCATGCTCAACCCATCCCTATCATCCTTCCCATCTCCTATCTTCTTACCTCTAAGCATAAGCTGTGAAAAAATGGAAAATTTGACATTGATTGACCTTGGTCAAGTTTGCTTGATCAATCTGAGGTCTGACCTTTTTTAATGGCTTATATCACTACAGTAAAGCCATATTTATATGCGGCTAATGGGTCTCCAACGTTTTACTCCAAATGGTCCAAAAAAAGAAGCACTTGTTACCTTTCTTCGTGCATCATTATGCACACATAAAGAGCATCCAACCCATCTATGTTGAGATATCAAGCTCATGCGATGATCAATGATGACACGTACCACTTTTTCATCTCTTTGACATGTAGTGGTTCACTCCGATATATGTTAGGGACACTTTTTAATGAGTTGTTAAAAGGGACTGTCAGTAGATCTGCTTTTAATCTCTTTTCGGGTTCTTGGGGATGGTAGGGGTCTGATAATGCAGAGGCCCTTTTTCTGATTTTCCCAATTAACTAATTACCCAAACAATAATTATATGCTCAGGCATTACTTCTGTTACACAGTTATAATCTTCCATTTACGGTATCATCACACATTAACTTATCGCACAGTCGTTCAATCACATAATCGAATAGATCTATTCATGTTACAACAGTAATACCGTGTAGTATTAGTTTACAGCAATTCAATAAGAACAGACTTAACCGTACTCAGATATATGCAAACTCTGCAATACGACGTCTCCACAAGGTCGCAAATCGCCCAGACAAATAGTCTAGTGATCCTGAAACTCCTCTCGCACCGGAGAACCACGTAATGTCTCTTCATTAATGAATAAAAGGGTTACATCACTTTGCTATGCCCTTTCGTTGCGTGCGATATATGAAAATATATAAGTTACATTGTGCCAATCCGGCGGCCTAACACTGGCATGCACGGTGGAATTGAACCCGCAAAGAAAACAAAATTAAGGCTCATCTACGATGCCTTGGATATACATGGTTCTTGCTAATTTGAAGGTTCTGGTAATTTTCAGTTTTAATGAATCCAACATCAGTTTTAACGTTTTCGGCTCCACCAGCTGTGCATAAGTGCGTATTGAACTCGCTGAAATAACCTGACTGAACAGAGCATCGGTCTGGGTCTGCAAAAACGCTTCTTGTAAATAGAAATCATTAGCTAATGCAGCATCTCGCTGCTGCTTCACATCCGCAATTTGCGCATCAATTCAAGACAATCTTTCGGCTTGAGCTCCTAGTTGCTTCTCTCTGCGTTCCAATTCCTGAGCTTGATATTGAATTGTCCTATAATATGCATCCCTTTCTTTCATAATCCCTGCTAATTCCTTCTTAAGTTGAATGGTCAGACTCGTCTATGCTTTGAGAGCAGTATTCGCCTGGAAAAGATCGGCAGAGGCGGCCTGTAATTCGGCAGTAGTCTGCTTAGCCAAATTAGCCATTTCTTGTCCTCTCTGCACGACCTCATCAAGCTCAAGGCGAGTTTCTTCTAAAAGATTGCCGAGAGCAATCCGAGCATCCTCCTTATCCTGTACCAACTGATTTAATTGCTTGATTTCTTCATCATGAGCAGTTAACAAAACATCCTTGGCTTTTAACTCAGCCAATGCTGCATCTCTTTGAGCAATAAGATTATCTTGCTCTGTAAATCGAGCTTGAAGTTGCTGAAGTTGAACCTGCAAAGCATGGTTTTCTGCCTTAAATGCATTTGCTTCTTCCTATAATGGGGCAATATCTGCTTCTAAAATATCCACTTTGTGCTGTAATTCATGTCGAATATTATCGGTTGCCTGCTTCATTTGCATAGGTAACTGTTGAGAAAATTGGATTAAGAGTCGACCCATCGATGCTAATTCATTAAACATTGGAGCCGGAAGAGCAAGAGGAGGAAGTGGCTGGGATGAAGAGGCTGATAATAGGTGAGGGGAAGGTGGTGGAGAGTAATTGGGAGAAGATGAGGAAGTAGCAGGTGTGTCGGGAACAACAGGCTCGACTGGGACAATGGGATCTACAGTGTTCATGGGTGGAGAAGGTGGAATAATTGGCGTCAAAATGAGGCCGGTGGTATTTTGCTTTGATGCCTCAACCTTGTCGATGACGGCGTCAATCATAGAAATCACATCGTAAAGAATGTCAGTAGCAATATCCTTCACCGAATCTTGATTCTGCATATGAGAATCCTCCCGAGAAAAAACTTCATCAAAGTCTTCAGTGTGGGCATCTTGTTCCTGCTGCTTATTTGGAGAAGAATGATCGGAAGATTCGACATGAATGGATGTAGCGGTGTCATGGAAGACTTCTTCTTCATTGCCAGCCTTTGATCCCTGCACTTGGCTCTCAGAAGGACTTATACGTTTGCGTTTTTGGTTAAGAAGTTGAAATAGATCCTCATCATCATCCTCTGCATCCTCGAGCACTTGAGTAGATTCTTCATGGAACAAGATGGGAGCGGTTGGAGGCGGTTGCGCGGCTTGGATTACTGGAAAGAGAAAAGTGAGGATATGGGGAAGACGAGAACGCGGAAGGTCACCCTTATTGACCTGTTTGATAACCGCAACACATTCATGGTGAATGCACTGGAAATAAAAAGAAGCAAAATTGATAGACTCGCGAGAAGCCATGTCTATCATCGAATAGAAGGGGCGCGAGATACCGTAAGTGCGTTTTTGCAAATTCAAAATAGCAACTAAAAACTGCAGAGCAGTGCGCTCTGGTTCGGGTCTACACAAAATGGCGTACTCATTAGATGAGTGCCGGGGAAACAACTCTTTCATGGTGGCTACAGGAAGAAGTGGACCATTCTCCAATCCTTGCATAGGGAGGCGGAAAGCTTCAACAAACGAAGCTAAAGTGATAACAACGCGGGATGGGAAACAGGCTATGGGCCAACACTGCTCTGTAGCAGGGGTAGAGGCGATGGTAGCAATAATTTGCGCATAAAATGGTTGACATTCCACTGAATGCCAGGGCAATTCAGTGAAATTCAACAAACCGCGCGTGCGCAAGTACTCACTTACTTCAGGAGTGAGTCCTACATGGAAAGTAGCGACATTCGCGAAAGCTTCCATGGCACGCACAAGTGAGCACAAGAATACAGACAACAACGAACACGCACAAGCACACAAACGCAGTAACGATTATCAGTAAAAGAAACAAGGTTAAGTAGACACACGGGCATCATGAAGCGATCGAAAACCCTAATCATCGCGCGGTATTGAAATGATACCCTTCATAATTTCGGCATGCATGTAGAAACAAAAACAGTAACACAGGGTGGCGATTAATCATATTTAGATACCATAACGAGGAGGTTACGGTCAGTGGTCAACCGAAATGCAGGAAAAGAAATAAACAAATGACACGCGAAAAAGACAAGGTACACGTCATTGGTTATCGGCCGATTGCTGATAGGGGCGAAGCTTAGATCCATTAATCACTTTCGAAAAGGGGAACTCCGGTTAAGGTGGCCAACCTAAAAGTAGCGGGTCCCACCTGCTCAATAATTCGGTATGGACCAAACCACCGTAATTTAAATTTTCCAGCAGACCAATTTGCTTTAGCATTGTAGAATAACACCAGTTGCCCCACCGTAAACACAGGGGTCTTGAGGAAACGATCATGGGTACGAGTTTGACGAAGCTGAACTTCTTGAAGTACCAGAAAACTTTCCCAGTGCTGTTCATCCAATGATCTGAGTGTATCCAACCGAAATGACAAGGATTCTTCCGGTAGCAATTTGTGAGCTAAAGCAACGCGTAGACTCGGCACTACTACTTCCATTGGTGCAATAGCTTCCAATCCATAAGCTAGTTTGGACGGGCTCATGCCAGTAGCTACCTTGTACGTAGTCCGGTAAGCCCACAGAACTACAGGTAGTAACTGGTCCCAACGTTCCGGACATTCCAAAAGCAATTTATGGAGCAGTGTCAACAAAGTCTTATTGGTACTCTCCGCCAACCCATTGGCACGGGGATAATAAGGCGAGCTGAATTTGTGGACAATCTGAAAGGTCTCGGTCAATACTTGCATTAAGTGGTTAGCAAAGTGGGTACCTTGGTCCGTAACGATTTCCAGAGGCAACCCATAACGAGGAAAAACATCCTTCATCAGACATTTAGCCACCGAAACTGCTGTGGCCGACCGTAATGCCCAAGCCTCCGCCCACCGAGTGGCATAATTGATACAAGTCAGCATGTAGCGATTGTTGGTGAGGGTCATGGGTGGTGTTATTGGGCCAATAAAATCTAGACCCCACTTCTGAAAGGGTTCCAGAGGTAAGACAGGTTGAAGGGGAAAGAAGTGCCGCTGTAATGGCTGTCTAGATCGTTGACAGGTATCACACTACTGCACAAACTGAGTCACATCTTTGTACATGGTAGGCCACCAAAGCCCACTTTGAAGAATTTTTCGGTGAGTAAGATCAGCTTCGAAATGTCCACCCGAGGGTAATGAATGAGCCATAGCAATAACCGATTCTGCTTCATGTGGTGGGATACATCGAAGTAAAACACCAGTATGATCCAGATAGTATAGTTGACCTACAATCAACCGGAATCTTCGACTGTAAACTGCAAATTTCTGCCGCAGAGCAGGAGAAGTATGAGGAAGAAGACACCCATCAGTTATAAACGTTAATAATGGATCGTAGTATGTAGGAGGAACAAGAGGTTCTGTGGATTCTTCAATAGTTGGCTCAGTAGCGTAAATTGCTGGTGTAGTGTCATCAACCCCCACCGGAGCTTCAATCCGACCGAGATAGAAAATCCGCCAAGGCATGTGTTGTGCCAGGTCGATGAATAACTTCATAATCGAACTCTTGTAATAATAGAACCCATCGAGCCAAGCGACCACCTAAATGTTGTTGTCGGACCAAATACACAAGTGCGGCATGATCCACGTGGAAGGTGAACTTTCGGCCCAACAAATAATGGCGAAACTTCTTCACAGAGTACACCAACCCAAGATATTCTCTTTCGGTCACTGAATAGTTTCTTTCAGCAGGGGCTAATCGGCGACTTGCATAATATACAGGCCAAAACCATTTGTCAGTTTGCTGCATGAGTACACTACCAATAGCTATGTCCGATGCATCCACAAAGACATGGAACGGACGTTCTCAATCAGGTGGTTGCAAAATTGGGGCCTGCGTCAATAACACCTTTAAACGATCAAATGCATTTTGGCACTCCGATGTCCAATCATACTGCCGCGGAGGTCTAGTCATAAGTCGATTGAGCGGTGTTGCTAAATGAGCTAACCACCGTAAATGTCTGCCATGCCACCGGATTTGGCCCAGGAAACGCATAACTTCTTTCAGTGTCGTAGGGACTGGTGCCTCCAACACGGTTGCAACTTTATCCGGATCAACTTGTATCCCTTGTGCAGAGATAATATGTCCGAGTAGTTTGCCACAAGAGACCACAAAAATAGACTTTGTCGGATTCAAGCATAATCGGTATTCGCGACATTTTTCAAAGCAGCACCGTAAATGATACAGGTGCGCCGCAGTCTTACCAAATAAGGAAAAGTTGTCCAAATATACTTGCATAAAAGTAGTCAAGTAGGGTGAAAAAACTTCTTGCATACATCGTTGAAATGTACTTGGAGCATTCCTTAACCCAAACCACATTACCGTACAAGCATAAACACCCCAGTTCGTGATAAAAGTTGTTTTAGGTATGTCCTGTTCTGCCATCCTCACCTAGTTATACCCACTGTATCCATCCAAAAATGAATACATCTCATGCCCGGCCACCCTGTCGAGCATTGTATCCAGGAAGGGGAGAGGAAATGGATCTGGTACAGTGGCAGCATTCAGTTTTCGGTAATCAACACAGATGTGTAGCTGTTTATTTGTCTTCGGAACGATCACAATTGGTGATATCCATTCAGCATGCTCGATTGGGACAATGAATCCCACCTTCAATAACCGATCAAGTTCTGCTTTGACCTGTGCTACATAATTGGGGTTCATTCGATAACTGGACTGTTTGATTGGCCTTGCCTCCGGTTTGAGCACTACCCGATGTTGATAGATCCGCGGGTCCAGACCTTTCATATCTCGATAGTCCCAAGCAAAAACATCGGAGAACTCACGCAAGAGTCGTATCAAATCATCTTGAAATGTCTTTGACAATCCTGCCTTAATCTTAACTGGTCGCGGGTTAACCGCATCACCCAAATTATATGTTACTAACTGATCTTTTGGTACATAAAATTATCGAGGTTTTACCATATCATTAGCGGACTGCAAAAGTTGGCGTAAGGTGGCTCCATCCATAGCGACACTATCATCTGCATCTGCATCTCCAGTCACTGGTATCACCGTGCAAGCGGCCAGACTCCACTTGTCTGCGACCGACTGGAGATCTACAGTACCTAATGAGATCAGATCCTTGTTGGTCTTCAGAAATGCCTCTTCCTCGTCATCAGATAAGCCATCCAACATGTGGACCGGCTCCGCTACAAATGGTCTTGCATGAAGCTCGTAGGGCTGCATGGCCTCCAATTTAACTACATATTTACGGTGATTATCTTTGAAATTTAACTCCTGCGCGGACCAATCCTGTACAACTTTGGCTTGTTTCAACCATGGCCGTCCAAAACGTAGATTGTAGTCGAGGCTGGATTCTGGTAGTTCGAGAACGACAAAAGTCATTTTGAACGTGGTACCCTGCAAGATAATCAGAATATTCCGTACTAGTCCCACCGGATGGACTCGGGATTGGTCTGCCATACGTACAAAAAATTGTACGGGCTCGATTTGGGTCCAACCCAATTGCTTGCAGAGTGCTGCCGTTGCTATATTCACACCTTAACTGCCATCAATTAGCACTTGAGTAATCTTTTGGTTTTTATGCCAGACAGTGATCAATGAGACTGAATGATCCACCATAGAATCAGCTTCCGGTTGTATTGTTGCAGTCGCCGGAGTACAGGAAGATCCGGGACTAACCTGTTGTTGGAATTGCTGCCTGACTCCTGGCACCAACGCGAGCAATTGGCCCAAAGGGAGTGTAATTGAAGCCCTAGATAGGATGTTCCATACCTGATCTGTTTGGATCGTACTTCTCACCGATTCTGATGATGATTCTACTGTTGCTGGGGAAGAATTTTGATCATTCGACCTTGCCTTAGGCAGGGGAACCTGTGTTACCGGAATTGGATCAGGAAACACAGTTGGCTCTTTAGCTGTCCATTGAATAGCCTTTGTATACATTCGCTGCTGCTCACGGATACCAGGCTCGAACACCTCAGCGGCGGGTTGCAACTGCTTAGCCGATCTGGTTTGAACCACTGCTGCTTGTGATTCAACTAGTGAAATATAGACCATGTTGGTCATTGGATTTTGTCGCTCCTTCTTCCTTTTGTCGTACTCTTCTGCATCCTTGCAAAATCTACGGATGTGGCCAATCTCGCCGCAAAAATGACATCGAGGTGGTGGGAGAGAAGCACCTTCCGCTGATGTACCCGCCTGCCATCGATTTGAATTAAAATTGGTGTTTCGCTGACCTTGGTAATTCCTGTATCCTTGCGACTGGTTGGTTCGCATCTGTGGTGGCACGTAATGGGCTGCTGGCTGACCTGGTTCCTGTATGATGGCATTTACAGCTGCTCACCCCTGCACCTTGGCATTATACGCGCAATTTTCCGTTGAGTGTCCTGCTGTGTTGCAGATGGCACAATACATCTAGTTAAGGGCACATGTAGCACTGGTGTGCCCTGGATTTTTGCACTTGGTGCAATACATCTGTTTAGCCGGATCATCTTGTATGTTCTTACTGGCTTTCAGCCACTCCAAGTCTTCGGTGAATCCCCCAACTTTATGCTCTAGTTGCAGGGCCATCGCAATAACAGCATCCAGTGTCATAGCACCCACACAGTAGATGATCATAGTTTATCTTAACTGTGGGGTCAAACCGTTAATGAACCACTGGGTTATAACATCATCCGGTAGATTAGCATGTGGCGGAGGTGTTGGAGCAAGTCTATGACAAGCCTAAGTATTGGCTTGAGTCTCACAAAGTCTTAGAAGAAGCTTTAAAAAGAAGACTATGTAAAGTTCACTTGTGAACTACCTCTTGTAACTTTTGAAGAGTTTACTTAATGTAAAAATAAGAGAATCTTAAGTGGTTGAGTCCACTTGATCAAGAATGGAAAGAGGAGCCACAAATTCGTGATTTGTGGTAGGTAGAGAATCAAATCAATCATTGATTGATTGGAGAGTGATTGAGGGAAGTTAGCCTCCCAAACTCAACTATAAATAGATGGCAGTTTTAGTCGTGGTTAGAGAGACCTATGTGAAGACCTCCAAGAGCTGAGCTTTATGCCATATCAAGGTGTCATTACAAGGCACACACATGTATCAGTAAGTCATTGTATTGTACAAGCAATATACTTTCATTTTCATGATTATTTGAGTTCATCTTTCCATGTTCTTGTGAAGTGTACTACTCACTGCCATTACTCTCAGTTTTCTCAGTCAGCTTGCAGAGATGTTTTCTCTGAGCTTGGTGCATCATTTTCAGTGATTTAACTTGGTAAAGTTAGCTCTATAAGTCTACTATATGCTTACAATATTTCATGTCATTTGGATGTTGCAATCTTCAGTTATGTTCATTTGAAGTCAACAGGGTCTGTTAATCTTCACTTCTCTGTCAGGTACCTGACTTTTTCACTCATCTTGTCAGAGCCATTTCTCAGTTGTTACTTATCCAAATTCAGTGATTTAAAGCTTGTTGGATTGAGCTTACTGTCTAGTATAACATACAAATTTTCATAATCATTGGATTCCTAAATTTTGAGTTATGTTGATTTTTCTGCTCACTGGTCTATTTCTGTAGCAGCCCGTGAAAATCGGGATGATGTCATCACTTGTTAAAACTCATTCTCAGTGTGTGGTTCATTATTTTTTATGCGATTACTCTTGAAAGTTAGCTCTTTAAGTTGCCTAGACTTCCCCAAGAGGAATTGAGCTAATTGCTGCTGTGCTCAGAGAATTATGTAAAACACTGGACAGGTGTATGAACCAAGAATAGCAAGTTTTCACCTCTGAGCTAACTCCAACTTATCTGTTTTGATCTATCTTTTTGAGAGTGATCTTCCAAGGTACATAGGGTGTCTAATACATCCATTGGCAAGCTAAAAGGGCCCACCATATAATTCTGGAGTTCATTTGGCTGTGTAGATCAAGGATTTTGCAACACCTCTTCATCTTCAAGCACATACCTATCCATCTCTTCACAGGAGGCAGTTGTCTTAAGTGAGTTCTAAACAATGTTGCATATTCTTGAACAGTCTGGTGCGGCTTCTGCCGATTGTTTTACAAATAGTCAAAGATTTTGGCAAGATTCTTCTTCAATCAGAACCTCTGTAAAAACGCATCCTGCACAACATCATAGTTAACGAAATGATTAATATCATACTCAGTCAACCATCTAGCCACTTCATTAACTAAGGTGGCCTAAAATATGATAGCCTTGTACGCCGGATCGGGTTGATGGTTCAGCACTGCATAGCTTATCTCAAAGGTGCGCACATGTGCATCAGGGTCGTCACCCAGAAATCCACCGAATTTTGTGTAAGTCACCCCTGTTGGAACCGGTCGCAGTGGGATGATTGGATGTGGCTATTGTTGTTGCTATTGTTGTTGTTGCTGTTGTTGCTGCTGTTGACCACTCATGGTTCTATTATTGGTACTGTTGTTGTTCCCTGAGTTTTGAGGGGGTGTCTCTTGTCCTTCGGAATCTGTATTTATCAGATTGCTCACCTTCCGGCTTGAAAATGGCGTTGAATCCCTTACTTATCTCCAAATCAAATAGTCTGTCCTCAGCTGTAGTATCAAGAGTAGGCAAGCTTTCCCCGAACAGTGGTGAACGTAACAAGGATCCACGAGGTAGTACTGCAGTATCACCGGAAAACTTCAGACTCCCACTAAATGGCACCGAACTCCCACCGAAAATTGTCGAACTTTCACCGCACCAGGTTGTCTTTTCATCGAAAATGGTCTCACTTGGCAACACAACTTTATCACCAAAAATAGTCGAATCGTGACCAGATAACGTCGGATGAACTGCACACTGTGTCTCTGTACACCCAGAAATCACTGCACCTTCTTCAGAACGTATTGGAATCACATCGGAATCTACCGGAAACTCATCATGTGTCACCGAACTGGCACCGGAATCACTGCTAACTCGCTTCGATCCTTCAACAACTAGGCTTAAAAGGCCTACACTTCTACCACCTGGGGGTGTCCCTAATAGATTTGGAACTGCCCAGGGATGCTGGTCTCTTCTATACTTTGGATAAGACTCGCCAGACCGAGTAACCGGCATATATCACCTCTGCACCGCTTGCTTTACGCACTACTCTATCTTTACTGATTATTCTCAATCCATTGCCATCTTCCCATAGACCGCGCCACTGTTAAAAGGGACTGTCAGTAGATCTGCTTTTAATCTCTTTTTGGGTTCTTGGGGATGATAGGGGTCTGACAATGCAGAGGCCCTTTTTTTTATTTTCCCAATTAACTAATTACCCAAATAGTAATTATACACTCATGCATTACTTCTGTTACACAGTTATAATCTTCCATTTATGGTATCATCACACATTAACTTATCGCACAGTCGTTCAATCACATAATTGAACAGATGTATTCATGTTACAACAGTAATACCGTGTAGTATTAGTTTACAACAATTCAATAAGAACATACTTAATCGTACTCAGATATATGCAAACTCTGCAATACGACGTCTCCACAAGGTCGCAAATCGCCCAGACAGACAGTCTGGCGATCCCGTCTCCTCTCGCACCGGAGAACCACGTAATCTCTCTTCATTAATGAATAAAAGGGTTACATCACTTCGCTATGCTCTTTCGGTGCGTGCGGTATATGAAAATATATAAGTTACATTGTGCCAATCCGGTGGCCTAACAGAGTTGTACCAAATTTATCTATTGAGAGTGATGGCACAATTCTTTTTTTGCCTTAAAAAATTTGGTGTGAAGGCAGAAGGCAGACAACACTTAAACATTCTAGTCCAAAATTTCAAGCAATTTTGTGTACTATTGATACACAAAAACTATGTTTTTCTGAGATCAAGTTATCACGTCACAGTGTGACAATGTTCAAGTAGAGGTACTGCTTCAACTGTTTTTGTAGTGTTGTGAATTGCTTCAAAAATGGCAAATGTTGATGGAATGAGTAAAATTATGAGCAATAAGCTGGACAAGAACAAATTTCATGCTTGGAGATTCCGAATAACAAATTTTATGATGGGAAAGGCTACTGGAAGTACATTGAAGGAGAGAATGAAAATGCTTTGCAGTTACTAGAGATGAATCAAACTGTAGACCATTTAAGAGCATATGGAGAGTGAAATCAAGAAGCACAGAAGGTAATGCATTGGATGCTTATTAGCCTATAGGATAGCATGATTGGACACATATAGGGTGCCAAAAATCTGAAAGGCTTTGGAAGTGGAAGAGGAAAAGGTAACCAAGACCAAAGTCAACAACAAAATCATGCAGGTGGTAGAGGACAATTTTGGGGAAGGGGGAGCCAAAGAGGCGACATAAATTTCCAAAGAAACAATTCGGGTAATAACAATAAAGGATGTTGGAATTGTGGTAAACCTAGTCACTTTGAACGTGATTGCATGTTGAAGAATCAAAATAACAAAATGCAACAAAGCAACTATGCATCAACAAGTGTAGATGATTCAAAGAAGCTATTCATGTTCCAACATCACATGATGAAAATGATGTATGTTGATGTTTCAAAATCAAATGGTAATGTTTGATATGTTGATTCAGGTGCTTTAAGTCACATGATCAGCCATGTAGAACTATTTAGTAGTTTGCAAAAATAATGAGTTCCTCGATTTGTTGAAACAAGTGATGGTACATCACATCATATCGAGCATACGTGAGACATAGCACTATCCATGTAGCATGGTAAGGCAAAACATCTTGCTGATGTACTACATGTTCTGAATAGAGCAAAGAATCTGGTTTTTGTTAGACAAATGGTTGAAAAGGGATTACAAGCCAAGTTCAATGCTGATGGTTTATATGGAGAAGAGTACAAAAAAAATGGAAGATTGATCGCCAAAGGAAATAAAATGGGTAGGATTTACATCTTAAATGTGAAAGTTCTTGAAATGAATGCAACCATATTTGCAAAAAGATATAGGTGTTATTGCTAACATAGAGATTTGGCACAAGTGAATTAGATATGCAAATTTGCAGAGGTTGAAGTTGATGTAGTTAAAGGAGCTTGTCAATGGACTACCGAATTTCAAGGTTGTAGAGATGCAAAAGATATGTGAAGCAATTTGGTAAACAATCAAGGGCATCATTTTTTGCATGACAAGCATGTTAGTGAGAATGTGCTAAAAATAGTACATATAGATGTTCGAAGTCCTCAAATACAACATCTATGGGAGGTTGCAGGTTTTATGTCACTTTCATTGATGACCATACACGAAAAGTATGGGTATATTTCATGAAAGAGAAGAGTGATGTGTCCACTCACTTCAAAAATTTTAAAGCTATGATCAAAAGGTAGAGAAGGAAGTATATTCAAACATTAAGGTTTGATGGTGGAGGTGAATACATGTCAAATGAGCTTAGTAGCCCTCTAAAAGGTCATGGACACAAAATCAAAGAAGAAGATGAAGGGTGCATATTCTCACATACAATAGGCGGGGGAAAGAGGAGTCACAGAGGGTGGGGATATGAGCCCATTTTACGACCATTTAACTACCATCGAGTGGAGGGGGGAAGCCAAATCTCAACATATGCAACCACAACGATCAACAAGAATCCTGACGAATGCCAAGGTGACTGAGCGAGAAGGATGTGCCAAGCTGAGACCGAACAATAATCATTCTAAAAAGAGGTTGGGGGGTAAGTCTTGACCCCAAGTCGTAGAGCTAAGAGGGGAAGCCATGGCTTACCCCTGTCCAACAGGACTTCCCAACCAAGAAGAGCCCAAAAAGGGCTCAACCCGCAAAATAAGGCAAAGGGAGTGAATGAGAGGGAAAGGAAGATACCTGCCAACCATCCACCGCATGCAATCTGATGGCAACAATCAACTATAGTAGAAGAGAGAAGAGAGAAGAGAGAGAGGGACATAACCCCACCACGACCTTGCCTGACAATGACCACGAACCCCAAGCTTGGCAGTGGAATGATAGGGATCCAAAGATAATTTATTTTTGATTAATTGACTATGGGTAAAATAGTGAAATCTTCACTCACTTACTGTTTCGAATTAATTTTGGTTTTCATGGAATGAACTAGATGGAAGGACAAGAGAAGGTTATTACCCATCCCCCTTTCCAAAACATCAACTTCAAGAAATGAAAGAGATGGGGTTGATGCCAGAGTTTGTGTGTGTGTGTGTAGAGGTGTGTGTATGTGAGTAAGATTGAGATAGAGAAGGGGTTAGGGGATGTGAGTGAGATAGAGAAGAGGGTTTGAGGATGTTCTTGTGCAACAAACAAAGAAAATGGACTAAAACTACTCAAAAAATTGAGAAATGAGTACCCTTGACCAACCAAAGGCCACATGTATTCATCCTACTCCAAGTGTGAAGGTGCATCTCATGAAATATGGACAAGAAAACTTGGAGCAAACAACGACTAAAGGCCAACATCCCCGGCAACTACACCAAATTGTTGAGAAAAGTGGAGCAATGGATCCTAACCACCTAACATGGAAGCGAGAAGATTCTCCAAGTTGGGGCAAATAATGAGAAGAGAGGCTTACCCATGCTCATGGAGCAATGGCAACAATGGCCAATGTCACAAGGAGCAAAGGGGAACATCCTCCCAACCATGCACACACACATGCAAGTTCATACACCAAGACCAATGCCATTGCACACAAGGAATTGGATGAAACCAAATGACACCTTTTTCCATTACCAAAATCGAGGCCATGGCCATGGCCAAGGGACCTACCTTTTACAAAATGAGCTCCTCTTGATATAAGAGAGGAAGAAGAGTACGTTGAATACAAGTTGCCAAAGGTTTCATTAACTAAAGATATTCTAAAAATGATAGATAGTTGGGAAAATAAAAAAAGAATATTTCAAGAGAGAGAGAGAGAGCTCTTTGCACGTATCCAAAAGAGCTCTCATTTTTAAAATAAGGAAACAATTAAAAAAGAAAGCCTTTTACAAAAAAAAGAAGGGTAAAGTTGAGTTTTTATGGGTTTTCTCACAAAAATAGGTAAGAGGGAGTTCCTATGAAGGAACTTATACAACAATGGAAAAATTAAGTACCCCTCCAATAGGTCTTCAAACCTTCTTGCCACATCATGGCTCAACACAACTGGACTAATCTAATCTTTGTAACCATCTTGTGAATATTAATCTTTTTATTCTTACCAAACTGAATGCAAAGACTAATAGGGTATGTGTAGTGTTCCAGAACATAATATCCTTCTTAGAACATGATAAACGATGCTCTTTGGAATGTTGAATCTATGTAGTGGTGGACCTTTTCTTCATGTAAATCTGTTGGCATTGGAGCCTACGGCATGAATCCTTGGGTCATGTTTTGAAGTATCTTCCTTGGATAATTTCCTCACGCAATCTCTTCAAATTGTTCAATGGGCACTTTTGGCTTAGGGGACTCCATATGGGGGACCCCTTTGGCCCTAAGGGGCTTGGCGACAACCCATTGGGTAACCTCTATCCCTAAAGGACACGAGGGGCCTCCTTGGGGTGACCCCTAGCCTGGGGTCCAAAGGCAGAAGATTGGGAAGCACTAAAAGCAAAGACCTAGGAACATATCAAATGAAGCAAGCAAAGGCATTGGGCATAAGAAACGAGCAGGAAGTACACTCAGTGGATGTAGGATAAGCAACTTGGGTGAACCTTAGACCTACAAGACTATGGCATGTAACTCCTTATCATAATCTATAAGCAAGCTCTAACCCATTCGCTCCTTGAGGGGCACCCCTTCGCCCATATGAACATCTTGTGTGGAGCTTCAATGTATATGCAATAAGAATTCGCTTGCCTTTTGTGTTTAGATACCAAAACTGGAGCATGATTGTCTTGTCTTGTTTTTAGGAAGAGGATTGACTTAAATTCTTGCAGAACAAGGGCTCTCACTCACCTTGTTTTTAGGAAGACAATGAAATAGCACTCTCTTGCAAAATGGGCGATGCCTTATTTTTAGGAAGATCAATTAACACTTTGGGCGATGCCTTGGTTTTGAGGGACACCAGTAAGAAAAAGACGACTACCTATTTCCCTTCTCTCAATTTGGAGACTTCAAATAAAAAAAGGGGCGATGCCTTTTTCCTCGCAAAGGGTGTCTACCAATTTTGGCAAAAGAGGAGGCGACCACCTAATTGATGAAATACATTCTATTGGGGCGACTACTTTTTCTAGAACCACATCAAGTTGGGGTTAATACTTTTTCCTCTTCTACGCAATAACTGGGCCACCTAAATATGGAGCTCTTCATCTTTGGGCGATCACCAACATGAGTACCTCTTTCTCCAAGAATATGGGCATCTACCACTTTTCTCTTCCATCTTAAATGGGCGACTCCCTTTTTTTGGCAACTCCCACTTGGGCAACTCCCTTTTTGTTGGCAATTCCCACTTGGACGACCCACTCTTATGTGAGGCAAGTACATGGGCGAGGCCTCAAATTGAAACATAGGGTGAGGCCCTCAAAGATGGCATGAAATGAGCTCTACGTCAGGTATTTATCTATGGCATTGATTTGAACCCTTGGAGCAATCTCATCTAGCAAGTTTGGGCACTCTAGGCTCCATTGAGCCACTTATGGGGCAACCTTTACTTTAGTTACTTAGGGATGAAGTGCACATGGGCAACTACCCTTTTTTTCTCACCATACAACTTGGGCATCTGACTTCTCCTATTGAAGGCACCTCATCCTAGGGTGAATTCCCCTCCTAAACTATAGGGTAATGGTGCTAAGGCAATTTCAAACTTATGATCTCAAGACAAGCACCACATAATGGAAAGAAAATTGGAAGCAATGTTTGGCTACAATTTGAAGCATCTAAAGTGCAAAATCATCAAGACATAGAGGTTCTACTCTTTTGGAAGGTATGCATTCTCTCCAAGTAAAGATCGATGACAATAAGGAACATAGGCCTTGGGTGGCCCAAAAATATCATATTGCCAAAATTGGGTGCCACCACCTCCTCTTTTGGACATGGTCAAAATTGAGCATCTACTCCACCTAATTTTGGAGGGACTACTATGGGTGCCAAGTTGTGGAGTAAATATTAATTTTTCAATCAAGTGTTATAGTGCGATTAATGCAAGGAATACCACCACTAAGCTGTGGTGGTGTCAAAAGGTATGATTAGGGCCTAAATGTGGTTGGCTACAAGAGCCATAATTAGCCCACTCCTCCACCACTTTGGCACATGCAACATATAAGGCTCAAATTTGACAAGGCCACTCCATTGGACTCTAAAGTCTATATAAAGAAATGTTTCACACTCAATTTGGCCATCTTATACCATCAAAGTCTTGGATCTCATATTGTTGTTCTAGTTGGAGCTACACTCTTTGCATTATGTTGCAACCTTCCCATTGTGAGTTCTGGTGACTATACAAGGTGCTGGTTCTCAATTAAGTGGTAGTTAGCATTACAGAATGATTGAGTAGTGTGGTCTACTATCTTGGAACTGCATTTTGCTGCTTTTCTATTGCATTTCTATTGCGGAGATTACTCATTATTCAGAAACTTTTTGATTTTTGTAGTCAAGTGCTAGTCTCTAGAGTTTCTACTCGTCCATTGTACTACTCACTTGAATTATTTTTGACTTATTGTAACCATTCTCAGTCTAAAGAAATTGGGCTTCTTTCTCATCTGTGTACTTGCAACTTTTCTATCTCTCTATCTTTACTATCAAGTAGTGTAGCTGCACACATACATGTCACAGGGTATACTTCCCTAAGGAAGAACTCCCCCTTGAGTAGAAGAAGTATTGGAAGTATGGTGGCAGAGGCATCTTCTACAATTTGGTACTCTCTTATAATTTGATATCCCATTATTGCATCTACATTTTGGCATACCCAATGGGACCCATGACCCACATCGAGTAGATAGAGAGCTTGTTTGTGCATAGAGGAGCCTCAAGAAGTCAAATCTACCTTCAACTAGTCAACTTAGCACTCCTCTACCCTTAAATTTATCTATTGATTTGGCTTCTTCCATGCTCTCAAACGAGAATCCTAGAAGGACGTTGGATTTCACTTCGGATACTTTAGAGAAAGCTCAAGCACCAATGGAGGAACTTTTAAATCTACTCTCAAGGTTAAACATTAAATTCCCTACCTTTAAGGGATCAACTTATGAAGATGCACATGACCACCTAAGGAGATTCAACTCCTTATGCCACAATCATGGGCTTTAACAATGAGAGGATACAATGCTAATGCTATTTCCTTCTACATTAGAAGGACTTGCAGATAAGTGGTACAAGAAGCATATAGACATGCACTTCACCACCTGGGAAGCATTGAAGACTTCATTTTCACAAATATCCGACTGCATGACTCTTCAAAGCGAGCCCTAGATCAACTTGAGAAGTTGAAATTAAGGTCAAGTGAATCTTTTCATGAATTACCACTCGTACTAAAGCACTTGTCTCCTGATTACTACATGCTCCATGTGATTTCCTAGTTAAGAAACGGATAGAGAAGGCTCTTCCCAGGTCAACCCAACAAAAGCTTAGGGAATCTCTTACACTCGATGCCACAATAAGGGACTTTGTGGCAACCACCTCTTGCATAGCGAAGGCTAAAATGCATATTGAAGGAGGGTCTCAAGCAAATTACACGATGAATCCTAACCCAATCAAGCAACTTAGAAGGGAATTAAAAGACCTAAAGATGCAACAAAGTCAAAATGAGGAAAAGAATGTCTCACCACCTATGCACAACAACGAAGATTAAGTGGCACAAGTTTGTCGAGAAGTGGAGGAGTTGCAGAACACTCAGGACATCCAAAGACAAGTTGGTGTACCACATGCAACAATAGTGGTCACTCCAACTTAACTGCCCTAATCAAGTGAGCTATCAATTTTGCGAAAAATGTGGCCATGAGGCACACGACTGTTACTACCTCAAGGGAGCCAATCAGAGAGGTAATAACCAAGTTCCTGGAACCTTTTATTCTAGCACTTCAAATATAAATAACAAAGAAGAGAATCTTCAAAATCAACCTAGATATACTAGACCTTTAATGTGTTATCATTGTGGCAAATACAATCACGTTCAAAGCAAATGCTCTTTGATTGAAGGCATCCTTGTCAGTGTTTTCCTAACACCAAAGATCATTACAGAAGGGATTGTCCTTGCAATTGCCCCACTCCGATCCATATGATTATGGTTTCTTCGAAAGAATAAGGTATGACTCCACAATCCTATGATGTTACGTCATCTATAGCACCTATGATGACTATGACTAGGCAAGCAGGGGCAAAGTGTGTAGAAGAGCACCATGGAGTCAAGGAAAAAGAAGAAGGCTAGAGGTCTGATTTGGAGGATGGTGTGGCCATTGAAGAAGCCTACGACAAAGTGAGGACTTCATTGAAAGATCAACCTATTGACCCTTAGGGGAATACTCAAGAGATAAATATCAAGGAAATTTTGAAGGGAATTCACCACAAGGCCACTTTATTCCAACTTATAAAAATGGATGCAAAGGTGAGAAATGATCTATTGAAAGTCATATAGTCTACTTACCTGAGCCCACCACCTAGTATAGATGGGTTCATGGTGGATTTCCCCCCCTACACCACTAGCAGAGTATGAAAGTTCAAAATTCTTAGGTTCTATAAAAAAATAAAATTTTGGTAGGTGTCATTGTAGATAGTGGTTCTTGCATCAATCTCATGCCTGATTTTACTATGAAGAAACTAAATTTGCACCTAACCAAGGGAACATATTTTACTGTCACACTAGTAGATCAACACTGAGTTACACCACTAGGCATCATTGAAAAGGTACTCATGAAAGTGCAAGGTTGTCAGTTTCTCTTGGATTTTGTTTTTATTGCCCTACCAAAAGATACTTCTTATCCTCTACTCTTGGGAAGGCCTTGGCTAAGGAAAGCAAAAGCATTTCAATATTGGGGAAATAATAGGTTATGCATTTCTACAAAGCCTAATGGTCAACTGCAGATACACTTGGAGGAAGGATCTGACACTACCGGCTAGTGGGTATACAATGGACACTCGAGTAATGCCTTCTCTACCTCATGAAGATGATACTCTATTAAATTGGATGATGGGAAGTGCAAAATGTTGCATAGTTGAAATATATAAGATAAATGAGTATTTTGTAGAGGAAGCCAAGGAACCAAAAAGAGGGAAAAAGTGATGATTTGCACTTGAATAGTAAGGAAAAAGGTAAGGTGAGTGATTATTGGAAACTGGATGTGGAAGCCAAAATTGGGCATCATGAAGCCCAAGTTGGGCATTCTCTCAAATTGGGCATCATGAAGCTCAATTTGGGCACCTCTCTCAAATTGGGCACCATGACGCCCAAGTTGGGCATCTCTCTCAGGATGGGCATCGTGAAGCCCAAGTTTGGCACCTCTCCCAAGGTGGTCCAAGTGGGCATCCTAAGGCCCATGTTGGGCACCTCTCACAAAGTAGCCCAAGTGGGGCGAGAAGTCTTAGGTAGGCAAGATGGCCAATTTAACTGCCTATTTTTTGGTGATTTTCATGATGGACCACCACCAAGAAGGCACCTAGCTCATAGTGGGCAAGTAGACAAGGAGCCTTCTCGAGGCCAAAAATGGCTAATTCTAATTCTATCTAAAGAACCGACTCCTTCTTTGCATCAAGGTGATCAACTTCAATTTTTGCAGGCATCTCCTAGGAGGCAAAAGCCACCAAGTGGGCCACTTGAACTCAGTGGTCAACTTTTACCAAAAGGCATCACTACACCCCTTTCTCGAGGTGAATAGAACAAAGTCAATAATTTATTGGATGTTGTGTTAAAGTATGCAGAATGTGTCAAGGCACCTCAGGCTATGCCTTATAATTCAATGGTATCAAAGGATGTTTTATTTCTAGAAATTTCATCAGAATGGACTAGGGAGGCAATCCTAGAGCATGAGATAAGTATTAGTCCTATTCTTATTAATGAAAATTTGTGTAAAGAAGAAGCATTCATGTAGGACATGCATCTTGAAGGGGATCAAAATCATCACTTGAGCAACCCACAAAGCAAAATGATTATGGTACCATGTAGACACATCTCAAAGGTAGGGTTAATTTTAGATAACAAGGAAGCTAGGACATGGAAGAAACTAAAAAAGAAGCACTTTTAATTTAGAGAATGTTATTGGAGGAAAAAGCCCCACTTGCAAGGTACTACTAGTAATCCAAAGAGGAAGGCAAATACAAAGCTAGAAGCAACCACATCGTATCAAACCAAGCAGAGGGACACTATGGCTATAAAAAGAACTAGGAAGAGTTACATTATGGCTCTAAAGAGATTTGATGACATGAGAAGATTAGTACAATGCAAAGAAGTAAAGAAGAGGACATATGGCAAACACTCGAGGGCCAAGGAAGAGATGTTTTATAGTGCATGCAATGAGTAGAAGACTTGGATGAGGATAAGAAGCACCCAGGTAGCATTTCCAAGGTAGATTCTAATTTTAGTTGAATCAAGCAAGAAGGAATTCATTCATTGTATCTATACACCATAGTTTAGTTCATTTCATTTTTGTAGCTCATTTTGTTTTGAATAAGCAAATAAGGGAGTAATTACACTAAGACAATGCAAAGACTTGATGGGGGGGGGTTTGTAATGTGGCAAAACATAACATCCTTCTTAGAACATGATAATAGATGCTCGCTTGAATATTGAAGCTATGTTGTGGTGGACCTTTTCTTCATGTAAATCTGTTGGCATTGGAGGCTATGGAAGGAATCCTTGGGGCATGTTTTGAAGTATCTTCCTTGGACAATTTCTTCAAGCAATCTCTTCAAATTTTTCAATGGGCACTTTGGCTCAAGAGACTCCATATGGGCAATCCTTGACCTAAGGGGCTAGGGGGCCACCCGTTGGACAACCTTTAGCCCTAAAGGGCATAGGGGCCTCCCTAGGACGACCCCTAGCCCCTGGGGTCCCAAGGCAAAAATAAAAGCAAAGACTTAGGAACATATCAAATGAAGGAAGCAAAGGCATTGAGCACAACCAATGGGAAGGGAGTACTCTTAGTGGATGCACGATAAGCAACTTCGGTGACTGTTAGCTCAAGAAATGGTTGGTTTTTATGCACTAATGTGTTGCTATTTGGCAGTGGAAAAGGAAGCTAGTGCAAATCGTAGACATGGAGGGAAAAAGGTTCCTCATTCAAAGTGGCGCAATTATGATGACTTTACAAGCCTGTCGTGCAATGTGGGAGAAGGTCACCTGCAGAAAAGAAAATGGGTAGAAGCTCTTTTGTAGAGCACCGCTCCTTTGTCCATATTTATCATAGTTTTCATCGGCTTTGGATTTTTCTGGTGATAGCTTTCCAGGGGTTGGCAGTAATTGCATTTTCAAGAAGCTTGATCAACATGACAACTTTAAAGGGATTGCTTAGTCTCTCTCACACATTTTTGGCGATGAAATTTATAGAGTCTATCCTAGATATTCTGTTGATGGTAGGAGCATATAGAAACTCTCCTGGCAATGCTGTTGCAAGAATATTCATTCGTTTTTTTTTGGTTTGGAGCCTTGTCTGTATCTTTGACATTTCTTAATGTGTTGGTTCTAAATGAGAACAGTAGAAGTTTTTCAGAATCCACTCTCTTGACCTTTTATACAACCATCGTTGTTCTTTATATAGTTCTTGAACTGCTTCTAGCACTTTTTCTTCGAGTCCCTACATTTCGAGACTGGACTTAGAAAAGTAGTCAATGGGGTGTTGTACGCTTTCTTAAGTGGATGCATCAGGAGCAATACTATGTTGGACGTGGGCTGTATGAGAAACCAACACATTATTTGCAATATGTCGTATTTTGGGTACTTGTCATGGGCTGTAAATTTCCTTTCACCTATTTTCTTCAGATAAAGCCATTGGTAACTCCAACTCGAACTATTTCTGGCTACAATGATCTAACATATACTTGGCATGATTTTATCTCGCAAGGCAGTCATAATGATCTCATGATAGCTGCTATGTGGGCTCTTGTTATTATGATATATCTGCTTGACATATAGATTTGGTACACTATCCTGTCATCAGTAGTGGGTGATCTGATAGGAACTAATGACAGTGGCATTTAAAGGTCGTTGATCAAGGTTTGCATTATTATTGATGGATTTCGAAAAGCAGTTCCGAGAGCTAAAAATAAATGGAGCAGTTGGGGGGCTTCGTTTTTGTGTAGGAAGCTGCGAAGAGGACTGGGGGAGGCGCATCCTTATCAAGAAAAAAGGGAAAGGAGGTTTTCTTTTTTGTCTTTTTGTTTTTGTCTAATGTGGCAGGTATTCCTAGAGAGCTAGGGAAGCGACGAAGGGGGGGGAGAGGCATATATCACAGAGGGACGCGAGTGAAGTTTCTTCTTCGTTTTTTTGGTACAGGAAGCTCTGAGGAGGATTGGGGGGGGGTTCTTGCTGGTGCCGACACTGAGATTCAGAAGGAACGCGGGTAGTAGAGGAGTTTGGAGGAGGTGGTGGTGGTTTTGATGACGGGTTCAACTCTCAAAAGGACTCAATTCTCCGTAGAAACCCTTGCCACTTCGATTGCGCACATTGTGTGGTATCTTGCGTATTCTGAGAGGGAACACGCAGATAATATATTCTCATGCTTCCTCTGCAATTGCTCTCTCTCTCTATCTCTCTAGCGACAGGGGCATGCCATAGCAGTGGCAGCTCTAAGGGAGAAATAAGTCTACTTTAGAAAACTCTGTGTGGTTAGAAGCAATAGAAGGTACGGGGAATTGCTCCTTGGAGAGAAATCTTGTCGGTAGTAAGAAGTGGCCCACGTGGAAGCTTTGATGGAAGCTACTGTACGGTGATATAAGCCCAACTCCGACGTCTGACGAAGTTCTATTGTGTCATGCAATGTGCCAACGTACCAACAATTTTTGCGATGCTAATTTCTAATGGTTGTAAAAACTAGGTGACAATTACGCATGATATGGGGAATGTATGTGCTGACTTCTTTCCAAAATACAGAAACCATGCTTATACCCAGAGGGGAGAAACTAGTACTGAGATTGACGCTGGGACATTTGGACATGATAAAATTTTTTGTTAGCATGGTATTGCATGTCATCACAGGTTGATTGCGCCTAATTTAATCGAGCATAAATGATTGTATGTGCTGGGCTGTTTCACGGAGTTGAACAAAAGAATGTTTAGAGAATAGAAAGCGTTCACATGCCTTATGAAAGTTTAGTGCTGATCATATATGGTTTAGTTTTTGCTGGGTAACAACAAGATTAAAGGGGAAATTCCTCACAACGACGGTCGAAATATTGTATTGATGTTGAGGTGATTGCTGTTCAGCGACTCTGTGTGTTTTAAGATGAGAACTCATCAAACCGCTATACAATCCCTGCAGAGTGCATGTTCTTTTGGGTCTTCTAAAAGCGGGTTTATGTTGCTTAAGGATAGTAATCAAAATGTTCGAGTTGAGGCTTTGGTCCTTCAGCCCTTGAAATTCCAAGAATTACCAATGCAATCGCACTTCTGCACAACTGAACATCTTAGAACTTTCGGTGTTTCAACTGGGGAGAATAGCCATGATCATTTTGTTACTGTGAATACGCTTCACCAGATGATGAATCAGTTAACGCTATTTAGACTATGATATTATCATGTATAAAGAGATTAACTATTGTTTCGATGAAATCGATGATCGCTATTCTTATGAGTCAAAGTGAAGAACCATGAGATATAGGTAAAGCGAACTTCATCTCTTCATTGAAGGAACACCAAAAAAAAAAAACTCACGCTTGTGTCTTGTTGAACAGATCTAAAACGGTCATGAAAACATTGTTGAAAATCTATTCATTGGTTGTTTGAACGCTCTGAGTTAGGCAATTGTTCCTAAGTAATTTGTAGCTTTTCTTAGATTAGGAATGATTTATGATTCCTTGGCTTGAGAAGTTCATGGTTTTGAGGAATGATTTATGATTCCTTGGCTTGAGAAGTTCATGGTTTTGAGCATCGTAGGACTTGCGCATATGAGTCATCTTCTTTGAGGCTATTGGATTCCCGTTTCATTTCTTGCATATGAAGAATGACGAGGACATAAAACATTGAATTGAATTTTCAATTGATGAGATCCAAAATGTCTATCTTGAAGTGATATAAATACTAATATTTGACAGTAGGCATAGCGCTAGTAGATTTTTGTGCTTCCAAGACTAAGGTCAATTTCTTGGCACTTGGTGTGCATCCCTAAGCACGGCAATATTCCAGCGACATAAGGGAACTCGACGTGAAATGATTAGGGGATTTATGATTCCACGCTTTGACTTTGGCTTTAGATGGGAATAAGATGGATGACGAGACTCAATTGAGAGGAGTGTGTGTATGCTTGAGTATGTGTGTATGAAAAGAGAGAGAAAAAGGGAAAGAGAGTAAGAGGGTTTAGGGAAGGTGATCGGACATAAGCACAAGCGTGCACAAGATAGTGAAATTAAAGATAAGATTGAGGTTCAAGCAATGCAAGTCGATTAGTTTGACGTAATTTGAGCACACCATAAGCGCCTCTCGGCATCTTTTCCCTTGGACTCAGAGTGTAAACAGTGACCCTTAGCCCTACAAGACTATGGAAAAAACTCTTTATCATAATCTATAAGCAAGTTCTAGCCCATTTGCTCCTTGAGGGGCACCCCTTTGCCCATATGGACATATTTTGTGGAGCTCTAATTTATATGCAATAAGACTTCACTTGCCTTTTGTATTTAGATACCAAAACGTGGAGCATGATTTCCTTGTTTTTAGGAAGAGGATTGACTTAAATTCTTGCAAAACATCCAAGCTCGTGTAACCAAGTGGTTTGACACCTTGAGTCTTAAGGAGGAAGTCCTTAGTTCAAGTCTAGGCTAGACATGTATCTATGAGTTCTTAGAAATGGGTGCCTCTACCTTACTATGTTGGGTGTGTGAGTGTGTTTTAATTCATTGTACTCTCTCAAAAAAAATTCTTGCAAAACAAGGGCACTCACTCACCTTGACCTTGTTTTTAGAAAGACAATGAATTACCACTTTCTTGCAACATCGGCGATGCCTTATTTTTAGGAAGATCAATTAAGATTGTAAGCGACGCCTTGTTTTTGAGAGATACTAGTTGGAAAAAGGCGACTACCTATTTCCCTTGTCTCCAATTGGGCGACTTCAAATAAAATGGGGGCGATTACCTTTATTTTTTTGGCAAAGGGAGACTACAAATTTTGGCAAAGGAGGAGGCGACCATGTCAAGGAAGAGGGACCTATTGGTGCTATACATCCTATTGGTGTGACTATTTTTTCTAGAATCACATCAAGTTGGCGTGACTAACTTTTCCTCTTCTACCCAATACTTTGGCGACCACCTAAATATGGAGCTCTTCATCCTTGAGTGACCACCAAAATGACTACCTCCTTCTATCCAATAATATGGGCATCTACCACTTTTCTCTTCCATCTTAAATGGGTGACTCCCATTTGTTGGAAAATCCCACGTGGGTGACTCACTCTTATGCGAGGCAAGTACATGGGCGAGGCCTCAGATTGAAACATAGGGTGAGCCCCTCAAAGATGACATGACATGAGCTTTACATAGGGCGTTTATCTATGGCATTGATTTGAACCCTTGGAGCAATCTCATCTAGCAAGTTTGGGCACTATGGGCTCCATTGAGCCACTTATGGTGCAACCTTTACTTTTTGCTACTAAGGGATAAAGTGCACATGTGTGACTACCATTTTTTTCTCAGCATACAACTTGGGCGTCTGAATTCT
The DNA here is from genome assembly GCA_020310875.1 of Ceratopteris richardii. Taxonomy (NCBI): domain Eukaryota; kingdom Viridiplantae; phylum Streptophyta; class Polypodiopsida; order Polypodiales; family Pteridaceae; genus Ceratopteris; species Ceratopteris richardii. Next base: position 79,057,599 of record CM035410.1, read on the forward strand.
CCTATTTAAGGCACCTCATCCTAGGGTGACTTCTTATGCTAAGGCAATTTCAAACTTATGATTTCAAGACAGGCACCGCATAATGGAAACAAAATTGGAAGCAATGTTTGGCTACAATTTGAAGGAGCTAAGGCGAGAAATCATTAGGATATAAAGATTCATTAGAAATCATTACGATACAATTTGAAGGATCTAAGGCGAGAAATCATTAGGATATAAAGATTCTACTCTTTTGGAAGGTATGCACTCTCTCCAAGTAAAGATAGATGACAATAAGGAATATAGGCCTCGGGCATCCATGGAATCAGGAACATAAGCCTTTATTGGTGGTGAGATTTCTCTTTCAACAACTATTTGAGCCTATGGAGGTAAAGAAACTTGCAGTTTGTTTACCAACTGCTCTAATCTTTCTAATAAGCCTTGGAAATGCAAACCCGGTTTGATAGATTTTTTTTTATTGAACGATTGAGTGGTCTCGAGCATAGCTTGAGCTAGCTCTACCATTTTCATGCACATTTTTGTCCGTTCAATGTCTAAATTTGTTCTAGGGTAACTCTTATCTAGGTTTGCAACTATTGGCCCTTCTTGAAGTTGAGCTTGGTAGGCCTTGGACATCATGTTCAAGTCTTCTAGGGTTGGATCTGCAAGAACAAACCCTGGCTGTGGTTTATTTATAGTGGGTGGTGGGGAGGGATGAGGTGGTGTGGATGGAGTTTCAACATGCTAGTAATTTCGAGAGGTATTGTTGTTATAAGGGTTGCCCATAATTTTTCTCATGCTATGGCATCCTTTAGCCTTCATAAAAAACCCCTTTTTTGTAATTCGGAGATGTCCATATGAACACTCTCCTAAAACCCCTTTTTGATATTTTCTTTAGTCTAAGGTATTGAAGCCTTCTCCATAAAGTAGCCTTTTTTGTGCAAATTCAAAATCCCCACGTACAAAACTCCCACGCGCTCATTTCCTTTGGAATGGGTTGTTAGAAAGAATCTAGAGAGATATGACCATGTGCTCCTTTTTTACTTTTCCAAATGAGCACATGAGGAATTATGCTGAGCTTATAAATAGAGGCTCACTTCTTGTAAAAGGGGGGTCCCTTGGCCATGGCCTTAGCCTCCATGCTAATGGAAAGAAGGTTCATTTGGCTTCCACATTTCTCCTTGTGTGCTAGGCGTTGATCCATGTCTGTGGGTTTGGCATTTGGGGTTGTCTTGTGTGTAAGCATTGCCCTCCCTTGCTCCTTTTGACGTTGGCCATGGTGCCATTGTTTGTGGACATGGGTGTTTGTGCGTTGCTTACACTTCTTGCAACTCCTCTTGGAAGAGCCTCTCACTCCCATGTGAGGCAATTAGGGTCTGTTGCTCCCCTTTTCTCAACAATTTGGCACCGTTGTCGAGGACGTCAACCTTTAGCCGTTGGGTTTTTTCAAGCTTGCCATGCCTACACTTTGTGGATGCACCTCACACTTGGATTGAGTTGTGGATCCCTGTGGCCTTCGGTTGGTCAAGGGTACCCCTTATTTCTCAATTTTTGGAGTAGTTATTGTTCATTTTTTTGTTTGTTGCACAAAAACATCCCCCAACCCCCCTTCTCTTTCTTTCTCTCTCACACACTCATAGGGGCATCACTTTCCACCACTGTCATTTCCTTTTTGTGATTGCCTTGGGTAGGGGGATGGGTAGTATTTCTTTATCCCTTCCCTCTCTTCAAAGAAACTATATGTATACACGAAGAAAGTGCTAGTTTAAGTATATCGGCGGAATTCCAGACTCTTATGAGAAGCTTTGGATACCTTTCATGTCTATCTATGAGGGGAAGGAACCCCAAATTTCTCTCCCTCCCTTTTCGCCTTATGAATTTAAATTGAGACTAAGACTTGTACTCGACTTCTTTCAGAATGCCTGCAGTGGGGGTAGTTTCCCTCTCTCCTCTTACTTCATTAATAAGTTGTAATGATAGTTGCTTCCGGTTGTTGCCATCTTCAATTCGCACGATATGGGGGAAGAAAAGATTCTTCCCTCCCAAACTCCCTATCACGTTTTTCCCAGGTGGAGCGCCTGCGGGCTCTCCCATCTCACTGTTACAATTGGCGTCGAGCTCTGTTTCGAAGGGTTTGAGCTCCATAGATCTACCCTCCTCTCCTTGCTGTTGTGGTCGTGCTCCATTGAGCGCTACTTGTCCACTCACAGTTGGGGTCTAGCTCTGTTAAGCTTTCCATCTCCAAGTACTACCCGGGTTGAGCTCCACGACGGCCGCTCTCTATGTGCACCTTCAAGCTCGCAATTTTCTGCCCAAAAAAGTGTGTGGTCCGGATGGGCGGCTTGGATACTATTCTGTGCTTTCTCAAGTTATTTCTTGTTTCACCACCACGGAAGGTGCTTGAAGGTGATTCATTGCACCTCCTAGATGCTCCTGTAGTGCTGCTCTTTGCCAGATATCGGCCTATGTGTATGCCTTCCATGCCTCCGAAGAAGTTTTGTGTGTTTTACTCAGTTGCAGATGTGCTCCTTGTGGAGCAAGTTATGAGCTCCTCGGTTCTCCAAGTACACTATGGCTTCAGCAGCAAGGATCACCAGAAGCTTCTTGCACCAATGATTTGGGGAGGACAATCGACTTCCCTTATTGTTTGGCTTTTCAGGAATGAGTTGGTATGTCTGCTGATCTGGTTTTTTCCAAAGCATGGGGGTGCATCCTGTGGCTTGCCTGATGATGGTACTTCCAGGCCGATCGATCTTTTGAAAGGAACAGATTTTTGTCAGAAAGATTGGTAGCATTCGTTTCGATTATGGTAACACAAAAGCCTGACGCAGGCTCTATCTTAATGTATTAACTCTGATAATACTACCTTCTCCCATCTTATTCTTTGGTGAAGCAAGGATAGATCTGAGGGTGGCCTAGTAGTCCTTTTCGTTTGCGGAAAAGCTACTAATACATCTCTAAACTCGGATTAACTTCTAGATTTTTTGTTGCTCTCGTGAATTATTTTTGGAAGGACTATTTTTGAACAGAAAAATATGATCTTTCTATGTGGCAATGGTGTCCATTCAGTTATGTTTTTGGAATCGCTTGCAGGTTATGTTCTGGTTGTCTGGTTATTTTTTTGTGATATTCAATAGTCATATGTTTTCCATAACTGTTGATATTCAATTAAAAGACATCATAATAGTTGAGGAAGCTATTTCACTATCACCGTTAGGGGGGACCCGAGTAGGCACACATGCTCTAGTAAAAGCACACTCGGGTGACCTTGAGCATCTTACAGAAAGACAAAGTAACATTGATTGGACTTCTAGGCATCTTTGCAATCATGGTGCAACACAAATCAAGCTTTGATCTGTGTAAGGGCCATGGACTTCTTGAGACCTCAGGGACTAAGATTTCTGGGAGACTTTTGATTTTGTTTGAAATATTAACTATTGTTGTTATGTGTGCCCCTATGGGCCAAATTATCAAATGCAGGTGGGCAAGGTTGATGGAGTTAGTTACAGATTTTGGAACAAATTACGGGTTATACACAAATTGATGGCCAGGCTTTCGGAAATTAGATTCTGAGGATCTCCCTCGTGATGATGCCTAGCATGTGATGTGCTTTCTCTGAGGAGGAATCTGAGGCCTCCCTGCACCATTTTTACAACACATGACAAATGTGCAATCCTGAACTATGGTATGATTTGATTGGTGTGAAATAACGATATCCTTGAGACATAGGATTCCTCCCAACCAACTAACAAGAAGTGCAAGTGTTCTCGCTTCTGTTTTCTCTGAGTTTTAGGATGATTTACAACTAAAGGGGTTGATGGGTTGTTTTTTATGATCTCTTTAAAGTAAAGTATATCCTTATCAGTGCTCAATCTGTCTTATCTCTGTGTATGACAGGCTAGAAGGAAGGAAGAGGGTAACTTTGGCTCTTCAGGGCTACTCATTAATCTACATATTGAAGTAATTCGATGGCGTGCACCACACTGGACTCTCCTCCTCGAGAGCTCCACGACGATATGCTCAAAGTAGAAAACCAAGCTCCGGTCGCCACACACAGTACTACGCACAGATGTTGTAGAATACACAGAAAACGCAGTACACAGGGAGCATCAAGACAGACTTCTTAGGTTTCACAAATGCGGTCGAACATACAGTCTGTGACTGACCAGGCCACTATATGTTTTATTAAAGAACATATACAAAGAAGTGTCCGGTGGCCATTTGGCCTTTCACATGGACACTAACGGTAACACATATCTACATGTAATCCAACCCTGGGCTAACACAAAACATGGTGTATGTCTTTGGGAATTCATATGCTTGCAGAAGTTGATCTCTTATGATGGATGTGTTTTGGGTTACTCACATGTTTGATAATTGAGGTGCAGTTGTTTTGAGTTCTTGTGATTGACCCATGTAGGATTGGGTTGTAATTATCCTCTACGCAAATTTTTGGAGAAAATTGGTATGCTTTGGGGCATAGAATGACATTACTTCCTTGTTCTATTACAGTGCCTCCATGTTTTATTAGTCACAGGCATGCTTCATTGTGTGATGCACTCACTTGGTCATAGAGATTAAAACTTGGTTAATTATTGCATCTCTTTTCACATGAAATGACTTGTATTGGCCCACAAGGATGCACACTTCCAGGTTCTAAAAGTAGAGGCAAGTTTTTGATACAGTTTCAATGATTGTTTTGCTCTTCGGGTATCTGGGTTGATAGGTGGTGGTGCATTAAACTAGGGAAGTGGACCAAACCAACACCTAGAAGAAATTCTAAATTGTGCACAATCAATTGCATTTCATGAATAATGAGGATCACTGTTAGGGACTTTACTGCCCTGTGTTTTACACAATACTTGCTCAATTCCATCAAGAAAATATCTGGAGAATATCTTGTTCCAATAAAGCTGGAAACTCTGTCACAAAGATCCAAAGGCTTGTTTTTTGTCAAGGAAGAAATTCTCTGGTTTTACAATGTCACTTAATACAGTGTAGGCCAACACATGTCAAACTTAGCATTGATCCTTTTGACTCCTATAGATGCTCTCTTGTGAATGATATGCTCACAGGTTTTATGATCATTTTGAATTCTTGTGACTGACCCCAGTGGGATTGGTGTATACAGGATTCGAGAGAAACTTGATGACCACTATGCACTAATAAATCTATTTTCAGATGCACCAGGAGTATTGTTCTTCAATAAATAAATGCTTTAAGACTTGTAATCGATGGCATGATAGTGGGGAAGGATTCTCATTGCTGGCTAGAAGACTAGAAATTCCCAGGGGATGTTTTTTGGTTTATACCTCAGGATGAGTTGATGATCCTTTTGAGTTTTCTTCTCCATAATATCTTGCAACTTGTTGGCATACAAATATATTTGGATGCTAAGATTGGGGGGTTCTTTGGAGCTCATTCCTCAAGAGAATTGTTATGTCTGTGGCTAGGGGTTGATCTATGGAATTTTGGTCCCTAAGCTTTCCATCCCAGATGCTATAGTAATACTCTGATTGCTTTAATTGATGGATCATATCACCTCGGTATTATGTTCACATGACAATACATGTCATCACACATGCACTAAATGTAATATGAGTGCAACATCTTTTGCATGATTTGCAATACACAATCAGATTGCTTATATGTAGGTACAGGTACTGCTTGTGTATGACATTAGGTAAAGATTGGCCAAACTGGAATTTTGCCTAGGACTCCACCAATCTTACTTTTGATCTTTGTTAATGTCATAATTTTACTCCACATTATCACCAGTGGTTGTTACATACTTTGGCCTTGAGAGAGTAATTGGATGCTTTCTATTCTTTCGACATTGGTGCATGAGAATTGAATCATATGATTATTGTATGCATGGCCATCCTATTTTCATCTTCAGATACTACGATAATTGACCTCTTTGAATGAAAATAGGCTAGCGTAAGCTTATTTGAGATCTAGAAGACTATGGGCTCTTTGGAGCTACTTTTTTGTAGGATTATATAGGGGTAGCTATACCTGATATACACACCATGGCAAGATAGATCTTCAAGAGGATGTCTCTCTAGAAGAAAAGTCTTCAGAAGAGGATGCCCCTGAAGTGGAAACTAAATCTGAAATAAATGTTTATCTCATTATGAGATGCAGTCTACTTGCTCTTTTGTATGTCATTTTAGGTTTTGGAGAAGGCATTCCCAGCCTTACAAACTGCGTAGTGGGAGTAATGCTGGGTTGACTGCCCCCCAAGGGGATTGTGTTGCTCAACTTTGAAGACTGAAGAAGTATAGATTGAAGAAAAGACTGACGACTTGAAGATTGGCAGCATTGCAGATTTGAAGATCAGCTTGAAACTTTGCAGTTTTTGAAGACTTGAAGATTTTCAGACTTGAAAGACTCTACCTTGGGTCGGTTCAGCTATGTATGCTCTTCTCTTAGCTTTGTCGAGGACGACAAAGTCTAGGAGGGGGAGGAGTGTTGTTATAAGGGTTTCCCATAATTTTTCTCATGCTATGGCATCCTTTAGCCTTCATAAAAGACCCCTTTTTTGTAATTAGGAGATGTCCATATGAACACTCTCCTAAAACCCCTTTTTGATATTTTCTTTAGTCTAAGGTATTGAAGCCTTCTCCATAAAGTAGCCTTTTTTGTGCAAATTCAAAATCCCCATGTACAAAACTCCCAGGCGCTCATTTCCTTTAGAATGGGTTGTTAGAAAGAATCTAGAGAGATATGACCATGTGCTCCTTTTTTACTTTTCCAAATGAGCACATGGGGAATTATGTTGAGCTTATAAATAGAGGCTCACTTCTTGTAAAAGGGGGGTCCCTTGGCCATGGCCTTGGCCTCCATGCTAATGGAAAGAAGGTTCATTTGGCTTCCACATTTCTCCTTGTGTGCTAGGCGTTGATCCATGTGTGTGGGTTTGGCATTTGGGGTTGTTTTGTGTGTGATCATTGCCCTCCCTTGCTCCTTTTGATGTTGGCCATGGTGCCATTGTTTGTGGACATGGGTGTTTGTGCGTTGCTTACACTTCTTGCAACTCCTCTTGGAAGAGCCTCTCACTTCCATGTGAGGCGGTTAAGGTCTGTTGCTCCCATTTTTCTCAACAGGCAATATCTTCTATTTTGTTTTTGCATCTTTTAGGCTTCTTCTAGTTTAGATAACTTTTTATTCCACTTGCGATTGGCCTTCTCCTTGGTATCCTTCCATGTTCTTGTTTTCCTCCTACTATGCTCTCTTGATTCACTTGACTTTGATTGTTCAGTTGGTTTATCCTATTTTAAGGCTTGTGACCTAGTAAGTACTTGTATAGGAGCCACATTACTGCTACTTGAACTTGAATACACCACTAAGCCTACCACATTGATCGGTGTAACCTTGAGTGCACTAGAGGGGTTCATGGGACAATCTCTCTGAAGAAATTCTTTACCGCACTTAGGACATAAGCCTTGTATTGTGATGTTCTCTCCTTGTCTTGAAGCAGATGGGTGGGGACATTCATGAATGAAATAGTCGCCGTGACATATGAAATATGGTTCCCTAGGGGCTCGTGGTCTCATTTGTTTCAATTGGGGCCTAGAGTTAGGATTCATATACATGACATTGGAGTATTTAGGCTCCCAATTTTGTTCCATAGGTGGTGCCTCGTAGTGATATGGATAAGTCTCACTATGCTCAGCTGACTCGGTGTAATAAGCTTGTGGACTATCATCATAGGAGTAGTCAGAATTCTAAGCATGATGGTCATTTTTTGAGACCAACGGGGTTAGTGGCACCAATGCTCTATTAGGGTTTTCCTCTGCCACTGCATACATAACTAGAATCACATTGGCAGGAGGTGGAGGTTGGTTTCCTAGGACCGGATGTGGCCTATATGGTGCCTGATATTACAGTTGGTATTGAGATTGATATTGCTATTGTGGCCTATAATGTGGTTGTTGGTGTTGGTTATGATACCTGCCTTGTTGGTAAGGTTGTTGATAAGTTTGTCTAACAACTTGCCTATTGTATGGACAGTCTTGAGCCGTATGGTTTGTGTATTTTCTCTCAATGGTGCAATATGGAGCATTAGGGTTTCTTTGGGGTTGAGCCATCATCGGGAAAACATTAGCCATGTGGTTTTCTCCATAGTTGTAACATCGCTTCAATGAGTTGAACCTTGGTGTTTGTCTATTTTGAACTCCTAGCTTCTTGGCAACTTGTTTAGCTATCTCATCTATCTCAATGGAGGTTCTGGAGGTATGATTAGTAGAACTGACAGTATCCTCATAGAGTTTGGACAATTCTAACTCCTCACCCAAATTGTCCTCTATCTATGCACATGCGCACACACTCTTCTATGGATCTAGGTGTCATGGACAAGGAAACCATCTAAACCTTTGATTCCATGTCAATTTCTCTATGTCATGATTGGATTAGAGTTTGGAGAAACTAATGCATCCATTGCATCCGGAACGTGCCAAAACCCCAAAATCGTCTATCTATTTACTGAATTCTAACACCTGAAGGTCCTGATTCAAGTTGATGACATCATGATGATATCATCAGGTCACAACCGCCCTTGGGAACCGCCCTTGAAAACCTATATAAGGAGGGGTTGGCCACATTCATAATCAGTCTTGCCAATACCAATCTTGGGAGCTCAAGGAGTGGTGACCGCCAAGTAAGTACTTTCAAGTTCCAGTTCAAGTTCTAGTCTCGTTCCTTGTCCTAGTCCTGTCTAGTCTTGTATTCTGGACATCCTGTCTTGTCCTCTTGTAATCTTGTAGTACGAGATCTTGTCAGGTTCTTTCTTGTATTCATTTCATCTCCTAGAAGGGAGTTCTTGTAATCCAGAGATCTTGTTCCATACTTACGATCCCGGGTTGTGGGATCTCCTCTATCATCTCTAGCCGAGTTTTCTATACCTATAGTCCCGGGTTGTGGGACTTCTTGTATGAGCTACTCTAGTTCATCTCCAAGAAGGGAGTTCTTGTAATCCAGACATCTTATCTCATACTTACGATCCCGGGTTGTGGGATCTCCTGCATCATCTCTAGTCCAGTTTTCCATACCTATTGGTCCCGGGTTGTGGGACATCTTGTATCAGCAACGTATTCTTGTATTATTTCCCCTACGTGGGTGTTCTTGTAATCATAAGTGTATTTCCGAAATCTTGTCTACTGTAGTCAGAGAGCACAATCTAGTGCTCCCCTGACATTTTGGCAAGACTACCTTCATCAAGACCAAGAACCATGGAGATTATTCGAGAAGAATTTTTTTCTGCACTTAAAGTAATTCAACAACAAGTCCAAGAGATACGAGAGAACTAAGAAAGGATTCAACAACAGAGTATTCAAGATGTAATCATAGAACTTCAGAGGCAAATCCAAGAGCTGCAGATCATTGTTAGTCAATCTTCTTCAAGTACCCCCATGCCAACTAACATGAAGAAAAGTCCAAAAGTGAGCATGCCTGAGAAATTTGATGGGACGAGATCAAAGTTTCGAGGATTTGTGCAACAAGTGAAGCTACTCATAAGGATGCAACCAGATAGGTACCCAGATGATGCTTCTCAAGTAGGACTCATAGGAACTCTATTATGTGGTCCTGCTCTTTCATGGTTTGCACCTATCCTTGAGAAGGAAATGGATATTTTGCATGATTTCAAGGCCTTAATTTAAGAGTTCACATCCTCATTTGGAGATACCAATTGTTCACGTGTTTCCAAAACAAAGCTAAGGAAGCTACATCAAGGAAATAGGCCTGCATCTACCTATGCATCAGAATTCAGACAAATCATTTGTGATCTCACATGGCATGAGGATTATTTTATCAACCAATTTCGATGAGGCTTACGTGATGATGTTAAGGACCTCATGCTAACCATGCCCAAGGTAAATACTTTGAATGAATTCATGAATCAAGCAATTGAATGTGATAATAGGTTGTTTGAGAGAAAGCAAGAGAAGAAGACTTCTATTAGAGATCAAGAATACAGCTTTACTTCTATTCCACAACAACATATGCTCGAGGAAACGGAACCAGAACCCATGCAATTGGATCACATCATGGTCATACGACTTACAACAAAGGAAAGACAATATCGAAAGGATAATGGATTATGCTTTTATTGTGGAGAGCATGATCATATGGTATTCAAATGCCCTAAGAAAAAGAAACAAGTTGGGATTAGAACTTCCACAATCACCATCCCACATCAGAAGGACCATCATCAGAGTCAAAAGAATAATAGAGTTCATCATGAGAATCATACCCTTGATTTTGTACCTCGATATACTACAAACCCTTTCCAATTTCATCATGGATATCCATCATCATCTTGTTCCAGTACCACATATCAAGAACTCCACAAAGACCAAGAGTTATGAAGATTCAAGTCCTAGAATATCTCAGAGTCACATAACCGCTCCTCGTGGAACTCGTCGCTTGAGGGGGAGGTGATGTCATGGACAAGGAAACCATCTAAACCTTAGATTCCATGTCAATTTCTATATCTCATGATTGGTTTAGATTTTGGAGAAACTAATGCTTCCATTGCGTCCGGAACGTGCCAAAACCCCAAAATCGACTGTCTATTTACTGAATTCTAACACCCCGAGGTCTTGATTCAAGTTGATGACATCATGATGATATCATCAGGTCGCAACCGCCCTTGGGAACCGCCCTTGAAAACCTATATAAGGAGGGGTTGGCCACATTCATAATCAGTCTTGCCAATACGAGTCTTGGGAGCTCAAGGAGTCGTGACCGCCAAGTAAGTACTTTCAAGTTCCGGTACAAGTTCTAGTCTCGTTCCTTGTCCTAGTCCTGTCTAGTCTTGTATTCTGGACATCTTGTCTTATCCTCTTGTGATCTTGTAGTACGAGATCTTGTCAGGTTCTTTCTTGTATTCAATTCATCTCTTAGAAGGGAGTTCTTGTAATCCAGAGATCTTGTTCCATACTTACGATCCCAGGTTGTGGGATCTCCTCTATCATCTCTAGCTGAGTTTTCTATACCTATAGTCCCGGGTTGTGGGACTTCTTGTATGAGCTACTCTAGTTCATCTCCGAGAAGGGAGTTCTTGTAATCCAGACATCTTATCTCATACTTACAATCCCGGGTTGTGGGATCTCCTGTATCATCTCTAGTCCAGTTTTCCATACCTATTGGTCCCGGGTTGTGGGACATCTTGTATCAGCAACGTATTCTTGTATTATTTCCCCTACGTGGGTGTTCTTGTAATCATAAGTGTATTTCCGAAATCTTATCTACTGTAGTCAGAGAGCACAATCTAGTGCTCCCCTGACACTAGGCTCTTTCAAATACACATATGATCTTAACTTGTGCTTAGTAAGCCATCTGAAAACAAAGCCGCTTGTTTGGTTGGTGTGGGTAACTTTGGAATAGGGCATCTTTCTAACTAGTGTCTGAATCGTCTTCTTGCAAGTCGCAGTGTTTCTTAGGTTGTTTGCTTGAAGCTGTGGATCAAGGATGATGTGTTATGCCTGATACCACTCTTAGAAAATTCTACAATGAATTTGTCTAGTAGTTGACCTATATCTCGATAGTTACGACTATTCAAGGGTTGAAACCAAGCTAAGGTAGTACCCTTAAGAGTCAAACCAAATGCTTTAAATTGGGTGAACAAATCCTCAACTTGTTCCACTCTTAACACTTGTTTGAACTCGGCTACATGATCATAAGGATCTCCTATCCTATCAACGTAGTTTTTCATTGCCTTGACCACTTGGCAGGGTCTAAGGGTTTTGGGTACTCTCGAGGTCTATGAAATGGAAAATCATGTTCATCTCTTTGATGCCTATGTGCTTGATGTCTCTCTCTTTCATGTCTTTCACCTTTAAATCTTGATCTGTCTCTACTCACATTGTGTGAAAGGCTTACCTTAGGTCTCTCTCTAGCTCTCTCCCTCTGGTTTTCATGAGCCTGGGATGATCCTCCTCCTTGGAGGCCATGGGAAACACTAGATCTTGGTGGAGGAAAAATCAATTTGCCTTGCCAATTGTATGCATGCTTACCATGCTCTGATACTAAGAACATTTTCTCTGATGTGTTATCCAGGTAGACAACTTTTTCTGGTACCTCCAGATCCTTGAACTTGTAGATGGTGACTATTGGGCTAGGTTGATCTTGCTTGAATCTCCAAAAGGTTTCTTTTGTTTCTGTATTAAAAAATAGTTCTATGCTTTTGTTGTCTTGAGGGATCCAATCTGGAGTGATCATTCTGGTCAAAAGTGACTTACCTCTAGGAGTCTTGGGTTCTCATCCTACATCTCCTTGCTCTAGGTCTCCTATCTCATTCTCAAGAATGATGTTTCCAAACTCATTTGTCATATCTGGTAAGCTTGTAACCACATACATGGTTCCTTGCTTATCAATGTATGAACCTTCTTTGAACTTAACCACTACGTGTTCAAGTTCGAAGGGTTGATCGAGATTTTTGAGTTGGACCACTGATCGCCTCAGGCCATCCTCATGGATGTGAGCACCTAATCGGTTGGTCTTGATATACTCCAATTGTGTCTTATAGGGACGTTCTGGTGTCTGTAAATAGGCAGTGCCTAAGCTACCTGCATGTCTCCCCATGCTGAAAGAAATTTTTGAATCACTTGTGTCTGAACTTAGTACATAAGGATAACCACTTAGTTGTTGTGCCCAAGACTTAGCTGTATGGTTGACACTAGCCTCAAAAGATCTAATGCTTTGTCTATCCTTGCCTAGGTATCTACCAGATCTCATGTTCATAAGCTTTGTCTTTTGGCCCCAAAATTCCCTTTTGTATTGCTCACAATCCCTTGAAGTCCCCTTGGTTTCCTAGTCCCACCTGAGGGTCAACTTCAAAATACTATATCTAGAATTCCACGTATTAGAAAGTTATGTCCAATTAGGCTTCTGAGGGTCAAAACAAGCAAACATGACATCTCAGAGAATTGCAATTTTTGGCAAATCAGGTAGCGAGAAAGTCGTATTTTTTATCAGAGAATCGCGATTCTCTCAAAATCCACTCCAAAGAGTTGCACCTTTCTCAAAATCTTCCAAGCAAAGAATCACTAATTTTTTACATGAAATCGTGACTTTCTCGAACTCACTAAGTCCAAGAAATCGCGAATTTCTAGTAGAGAATCGTGAATTTCTCAAATTTTCTAAGTCTAGAGAATCGCAAATTTCTAGCAGAGAATTGTGAATTTCTTCCAAGAAATCACGACCTCTCAAAAGCACAAAGTCTAGGAAATCGAGACTTTCTCAAAATGCCCAAGTCCAAAGAATCGCGAATTTCTTCCAGAGAATTGCGAATTTCTATTTTTCAAGTCCAGAGAATCGTGATTTTCTCAAATTTTCTAAGTCTAGAGAATCACGATTTTCTTGAATGCACTAAATCCAAAAAATCACGAATTTTCACAGAGAATTGTGAATTTGTCAAAATGCACAATTCTAGAGAATCACAAATTTCTTCCAGAGAATCGTGATTTTCTCACTTTCAGAGAATCACAATTTTCTCAATTTTCCCAAGTCTAGAGAATCACGATTTTCTCAATTTTCTCTAAGTCCAAAGAATTGCGATTTTCTCAATTTCCTCGAAGTCCAAAGAATCATGATTTTCTCAATTTTCTATCTAGAGAATTGTGAATTTCTTGAATGCAACAAGGCCAGAGAACCACGATTTTCTCGAAATGCACAATCCTAGAGAATTGCGATTTTCTCACTTTCAAAGAGTCACAATTTTCTAAAAAAATTTTAGGCGAAAAAAATTTGAATTTTCCAGAGAATCGTGATTTTCTAAGTTTTTATGCGAGAATTTTGAATTTTTGCACCGAGCCCCAAATGTGCAGAAAATCATGAAAAACACAAGTGCATGCACTCCCAAGCACTTCCTAACTCTTTCTTGCACTCCCACACATAAGAAATGATGTAAAAATGGTGAAAATGCACTCAAAAACGAAAAAATTCTATGAAGATGAAGAAGATGATGATAAAGATGGAGAAGAAAAATCAGAAAAATAATAGAAAATGACTATTTTTTACCTTCCAATATCGCAAATCCATGATCTTACCATCACAATGCTTGTCCTCAAAGCTCTCTCCCCGACAACGGTGCCAAAATTTGGTGTAGCTTGTGTAAGCACCACCTCCTTTACTTGTCAATCCACGGAGACATGAGGACTGGTATGAAGACTGTGAACATGTGAAGGCACAAGTGTGTGAGTGAGAAGCACACTAGCATGCACATGCATACACATACACACACAAGAACAATGGAAAACTTCAATCACACAAGAACTCTCTTACAAAGCTTCGATCTCCAACTAGCTAACTCTCTAACAAGCCAACCCTAAAGATGCTAACCTCAAAAATGAGCTCTCGAGCTCTTTTTACAGTTTTTTGACTAGTTTTGGCCCTGTCTAGACCTAGTGTCCGACCTCAAGGATTCAAGAAGATAGCCAGAGGTGAGAAGCATGGTAGGATCTTTACTTTTGGATTAGGAGAAACCAGGAACATAGCTCTATTCAATTTTGGGGCTCAAACCCTAAGTGAACTTGAAGTGTGGCATAAGAGACTTGCTCATGTGAATGAAAGAACCTTGAAGGATATATGCAGGGATCAAAGTATCCTAGGACTTTCAAACATATCAAAGCAACACAAGATCAACAGATGTGATGCATGTCAGATTGGGAAGGCACAAAGACAACCATTCAACCACAAAGGCTACATCCACAATAACTTATTGGACTTAGTACATACAAATGTATGGGGACCAAGTCAAGAACCTTCATTGGTAGGATCAAGGTATTATGTTTCATTTATTGGTGACCATAGTAGACGGACTATTGTATACTTTATCAAGAGTAAGAATGAAGTGTTTGATTTCTTCAAAAAGTATCTAGCACATGTGAAGAATCATACAGGTAGATCACTCAAGAAGTTTAAATCTGATGGAGGTGAGAATACTTCTCCAAAGAGTTTGATGAGTTCTTGTAGGATAAAGGTATCAAAGGGGAAGTGACTACCAGGTACTCTCCTCAACTAAATGGAATTGCAGAGAGAAGAAATAAGACATTTGTTGGATCAGCTAGAACAATGCTTGAAGAGAAGAGGTTGCCACATTATCTATGGGAAGAGGCTATTTCAATTGTTGTGTGCCTTGTCAATAGAATACCATCCAAATCAATTCAAGGTATGACTCCTTATGAAGCATGGCATGGAATAAAACCTAGTCTTGGACATTGCAAGGTGTTTGGTTGTTTCGCTTATGTTCATGTATCATCACAAATAAGAGGTAAGCTAGATGAAAGGGCAACAAAGACAATGTTTATTGGATATGGCTCAACTCAAATGGGTTACAGGTTCCATAATCCTTCAAAGTAGAGGTGTTTTGTTTAAAGAACACAAGTCTTGGTATGATGAAGACAAACAAAAGGTAACTCTACCATATGATCTCGATTCTGATTCTCATCAATTAGGAAGAAAGCATGATACATAGGTCTAGGATCCAAGAAGTGATATAGATGATGACCAAGATGAAATGGAAAAGGATTACAAACTATGGAAGTCAAGAGGCAAAGCAAAGATGCAAGAGTGTGGAGAATGCTCTAAGCAAGCTCCTAGAAGATTAACAAGAGAAAAGAAACAACCAAAAAGGTATAGATATGATTCCACATTTGTTACAAAGCATTCAACCTACTTGGAAAAAGACTCAATTTCAGAGGAATCCTCAACTTATGGAGAGGCAAAGGGAAACCCTAATTGGGAAAAGGCCATGAAAGAAGAAACTAGTGCATTGAAGGAGATGAACACTTGGGATTTGGTTCCAAAATCATTCAATGAAAAGGTAATTGGTTCTAGATGGGTATATAAAGTTAAAAGAAACTTAGATGGATCAGTTTGCAAGTAGAAGGCAAGATTAGTTTCCAAATGATGCTCACAAACTCGTGGTATGGACTATGAGGAAACATTCTCACTAGTTGCAAATATGACTACAGTCAGAACATTGATAAGTGTAGCTACTGCAAGAAATTGGAGACTCCTCTAACTTGATGTAAAAAAATGCATTTCTAAATGGTTGGATAAGTGAAGAGGCATACATTTCACAGTCTCCAGCTTTTGAAAACCTACTTATAGGTTGGTTACATACCTTTAAGATCAAGGGTTCAAACCTAGCAACTCACATCCTTCTCTATTCATCAAAAGGGATCACAATGAGGTTATCTATCTATGTGTATATGTAGATGATATTATTGTGACAAGTGATGATCTGAATGGCATTCAAAGGATCAAGAGACACATGAAAGAGGAGTTCAAAATCAATGACTTAGTGAGCTCACATATTTCCTAGGTATGCAAGTGATATATATAGATGGAGGGATGTATCTAACTCAAAGAAGATATATTCAAGATCTCCTTCTCAAGTTTAGAATGGAGAACACAAAGCTTGCAAGTACACCTTTGGAGATGAATCATAAACTTAGTGTTCATGAAGGTGAGAAAATTGAAGACTGTAAAGAATATCAAAGCTTGGTAGGTAGTTTGATATATGCTACTCATACGAGGGAAGACATCTCATATAGTGTGGGAGTGCTTAGCCAATTCATTCATTCTCCAAGAAGACCACACATGGATGTAGCGAAGAGATTACTTAAGTATCTCAAAGATACAATCAATGAAGGTATATTCTATCCTTACTCTTCAGATTTGGATATCAAAATCTACTCAGATGCAAATTGGGCAAGAGCTAAGGATGATAGAAGAAGTACCTATGTTTACTTAGCATTTGTAGGTTCAAATCTAGTGTCATGGAGTTCCAAGAAGTAACCTAAATTTGCTTTATCCTGAACTGAAGCGGAGTATAAAGGTTTGACCATAGTTACTCAAGAGGCAATATGGTTAAAAGCATTGTATGCAGATTTGGGAATTGTCAGCTCCAAACCTCACATATTTGGAGATAATGTAAGTTCCATGCATCTAATGGAAAACCCTATTTTCCATGCAAGAACCAAACACATAGAGGTTCATTACCACTTCATCAAGGAGAAGCTCATGGAAAACGAGATTGATATTTCTTTTGTTCCAACTGAAAAGCAAGTAGTAGATATGATGACGAAGGCACTTGATGGAATAAAGATTTGTAGATTTAAATCAAGTATTCAACGTATTAGAGAATGAAGACTCAAGAATACTTTAGCTTGAGGGGGAGCTATTGGAATATCAATCTTACACTATGCTTGAGGTGGATTTGATCTACATCAAGAAATCGATGGTTTGGATTATGCCAAAATATCCATTGAAGCGTTCTTTTACTTATGCTCATTTATTGTATTTCTTTAAAATATTTTTTATGGATCTTTTATCATTCAAAAGTCTAGAGATTTGCACATGTAAAGGTAGAAAAAGAGATCTAAATGTCCACAAAATTGATCTAGATGAGTTGCAATCCATGAATTGATAAATCACCTAAAAGTAGATCAAACTAGATCTTCACTTTTCCTAGATTGTAGGAAAGTGAATTGATTCTCTTCAACAACCTTTACCACCTTCATTTGAATTCACAATCCACTTGTAGAAGTCATGCAACACTTCAAGAGTCTATATAAAGACTTGAAATCACTTGTACATTAGATGGAATCAATATACGTACACTTGTGGCTATCATTGTCTCGCTCCTTCATTTTTTTGCATCATCATTTTCTTCAATGATAGTAATCTTGGAGAGGCTCCTGCTCTCTCTACAGAGCTCCAAATTGGATGACCGAGCACTCATTGGAAATTTATTATTTTCTATTTAATGTGTATAAATTTTCAAAGCATTTGGTCTAGAATTTTGGGAGAAATCATAGTTTTTTTGTCTAGAGGTCTATCTCTGTGCATTTCTGAAAAATAGGAGGTACCACTGTTGAGTGTATGATTCATTCCAAAAGCATATTTTACTTATTTCTTGTACTTGTTTGCATTATATAAACTCAACACTATGTGTGTTACTGCTCCAAAAGGATTTTTCCAATTGTAATCATGTTGGCTACTGTTGATGTATAAAACACCACAATAAATAAATTAATGTGACACTAGAACACCTCTATGGTCACCATTAACTCATTGCCACTCCAAACTTTGAGAAATGATAGCCGAAAGCAAGAACTTTGCTTCTTCAATTTTTTCTAGTCACTGAAATGACATACCTTCAGTATTTTGCTAATTTCTCTTAGCTCAAGTATTATTTCTCCAAGATTTTTTGCAGACTGAAACTAGAAGAGTAGAGCTTTCCAACAAGCTATCATATGCATGAAACGGATCTCTAGAACTCAAGTTATGGCCCTCACAAGATGACCCTGTATGACCTTCCAAAACTATAAATTTTACTTGTTTTAGTAAATTTCGCTGTCTAAAAATAAAAATTCGATGCTTAGCATCGAATTGCAACCAAAGTTGATGCCGGGCATCGACTTTGAGCTTTTTCAGCCTCTTTTTCTGCACCAGAAATAGCCTCTTGAACACACACATGAAAAATACCACTTGTATGTAGGAAGTCGATGCCGAGCATCGACTTTATGCTGAAACTCGATGCCAGGCATCGAGTTGCTCCACAAACCTCATGATTTTAAGAAATTTCATTAGTAGATAAAAGTCAGATATGAAGATAAGGACTTATCAGCTAGGATTCGATGCCAAGCATCTACTTCCTGCATAAAACTCAACCTTTCAACATACATTCGATGCCAGGCATCGACTTGCTTGAAAAACTTCAATTCTTCAAAACATTACACAGAAGACAAACACTAGAGATAGAAGAAGAAGACTTATACACAGAACTTTAACTAGTTCTTATCATAGCTATGAAAACTCAGAAGCTTACAAGTGCTTTCTCACTTAGAGAAGCCCAACTATACTCAATCGTACAAAAATGAGTTCTAACTCACTTTATCATTGTCTTCTCACTTTTTTTCTCTTCACGGCAATTGATACAAACTAACTTATATAGTTTTTCTCTATCTCGTGACTTTTTAAAAAACTTCTAGAACTAAAGTGAACTAATTTTACAAATATAATACACTTGTGAAATTGTCCCTTCACATAGGCATGTGATTTTCTTCTAAAGCTTTGACCCTCAAATATATGTCCAATTAGTGATTGTTTCTCCAACAGCTCCCCCTCAATCACTATTTGACATTCTCAGTTTCTTCATATCATCTTCTTTTCTTTTACTCCTACCATGCTTTTGAATTTCCTGGTCTTCACACCATCCAAGCTCTTTGTCATTATGTCTGCTATCTGATCTTTAGTAGAAATGTACTCCATTTCAATCTCCTTCTCCATTACTTTTTCTTTGAGAAAATGATAATGTATCTCTATGTGCTTTGTTCTTGTATGAAATATTGGATTCGCTGCAAGATAAAGTGAACTCATGTTAACTCCATGTATTGTAGGTATACCTTGATCAATGCCCAAGCTTTTGAACAATGTCTGCATCCATATGACCTCCTTAGCTGCTTCCACAAGTCCTTTGTACTCAGCTTCAGTTGATGATAATGCTACTGTATGTTGTTTCTTTGAACACCAACTTACAAGCTTATCACCAATGTATATCATGTAGCCATGAGTTGATCTTCTGTCATCCTAGTTACCTGCCCAGTCTGAGTCATTGTAGGCTCTCAACTTCAAATCTGATGTAAAAGGATAATATAATCCTTCCTTTATAGTTCCTTTGATATATCTGAGAACTCTTTGACCTGCAATCCAATGTGGGTCCTTTGGACAATGCATGATTTGTGACAAAACTCCCACTGCATAACTAAGATCAGGTCTTGTTAGTGTAGCATAAATCAAACTACCCACAAGAGATTGATACTTCCTCATATCTTTGTATTCTGCACCATCATATTTACTGAGCTTGTGATTAACTTCAAGTGGAGTTGAAGCTTCTCTGCAATTTTCCATATCAAACTTCTTCAATAGATTCAGAAGATACCTTTCTTGTGATACATATATGCCATGATCTGTATAAGTGACTTCCATTCCAAGAAAGTATGATAACTTTCCTAGATCACTGATCTTAAACTCTTTCTCAAGTGATCTCTTTACCTCCTTGTTTCCTTCATCTGAAGTACCTGTGATTATAATGTCATCTACATAAATACAAATGTAGATTGTACCTTCCTCTGTTCTTTTGATGAGTAGACTTGGATCTGCTTTTGAACTTTGATATTTAAGATCATTTAGATACTTCACTAGTCTATAGTTCCATGCTCTTGGAGCTTGCTTCAATCCATACAATGCTCTTCTCAACCTGCAAACAAAATTTGGATACCTGGAATCTATAAACCCTTGAGGTTGTTCCACGTATACCTCATCTGATATGTATCCATTCAAGAATGCATTCTTTATATCCAATTGACTTAGGGTCCATCCTTTTGAAGCTGCAATAGCAATGATTGTCCTTATAGTTGACATCTTAGCTACAGGACTGAATGTCTCATCATAATCTATGCCATAGGTTTGGGCATAGCCTTTCACCACCAGTCTAGCTTTGTATCTGGCTATATTTCCATCTACAAGCTTCTTCACTTTATAAACCCATTTATTTCCAATTACTTTCTTACCATTTGATTTAGGAACAAGTTCCCATGTCTTATTCTCCTCTAATGCATTGAACTCTTCCTTCATTGCTTCTTCCCATTGCTTCTTACCTTTAGCTTCATCATAGAGGTTCTTCATCATCTTTGACCATGTAAGCATAATTCTTCTGAGTTATGTAAGAAGTGTCATAAGAATACCTTTCTGGTTGTCTTCTAATCCTGCTTGACCTTCTTGGTTCACATTCTTCATAAGTGTCTGGATACACCTCTTCATCAAATATAGGAGCTTCTTCATTTCTTCTTGTTAATCCACTTGTGGATGTACTTGCTTGCATATAGTCTTCATCTCTATTTACCTGCACAATTGATTTTCCTTTCTCACATCTTCTTACCTCTTCTTCAAATTCTTCAGCTGTATGGCTTTGATCTGCATACCAACTTTTCTGTTCATCAAATGTAACATCTCTAGAAACAAGAAATTGTTTGGTTAGAGGATTCCACAACCTGTAACCCATCTGCTTTTCATCATAACCAATGAACACATATTTTTCTGCCTCTAGTTCAAGTTTATGCCTAAGTTGTGATGGCACATAAGCATATGCAATTGATCCAAACACTTTACAATGATCTAGTGTTGGTTTCTTACCCCACCAAGCTTCATATGGAGTCATTCCATTTAGAGCTGCACATGGTAATCTATTCACAAGATATGTAGCTATATTTACAGCCTCAGCCCAAAGATAATTTGGACAATTCTTCTCCTTTAGCATAGCTCTAGCAAACTCAACCAAAGTCATGTTCCTTCTTTCTGCTACACCATTTTGTTGTGGTGTATACCTGCAAGTTATTTCTCTCTTAATACCTGCATTCCAAAGATAATCATTGAACTCTTGGGAGAAGTATTCTCCCCCTCCATCAGACCTCAGTCTTTTAAGCTTTTGACCTATGACTCTCTCTGCATATGCATGAAAATGCTTGAAAGCTCCAAACACTTATGATCTTTCCTTCAAAACATATAATGTTATCCATCTTGTAGCATCATCAATGAAAAGAACATAATACCTTGAGCCACTGATAGATCCTTCTTTTGTTGGTCCCCATACATCTGTATGAATGAGCTCTAGTAATCCATCATGTTTGAATCGTTTCTTTTGAAATGGTAACCTGTGTGCTTTACCCATTTGACATGCTTCACATTTATAAACCATATGTTGACTTTGCACACTTGGTAATCCTAGTACAGACTGATTAGCAACCATAGTTTTAATTCCTCTTTCATTAAAATGACCTAATCTCTTATGCCAGAGATCAAGTTCTGTAATCACTACTTCACCATGTGTGAGCAAAGCTTGACCAATGTTCCCTTGTACTCTTAAAGTAAAGAGTCTACCTTCTTTCTTACCAGAGACAATCTGATTATATCCATTCTCTGGATCTTCAACAAATACTCCTTCATTTGTAAACCTGACTTGAAAACCTTTTTCAACTATCTGTCCCACACTAATCAAGTTTTTAGCTATTGTAGGAACATACAAAACATTGGTTAGCAAATCTGCTCCACTCTTGCATTTCACTTTTCCAATTGAATGTACACTATGTCTTGTATTGTCACTTGTTTGAACTGTATGACTGGAAATACCTTTTTCCAATTCTAACATCAATTCTATGTTTCCTAACAAATGATTAGAACATCCAGAGTCAATGTAAAATACCTTTAGATCTTCTTTATCTGATGTGCTGATTGAATTCATCATCAATGATGTATGACTTTCATTCTGTGTGTCATTTGCATAAGTGTAGTAGGTGGTGTTGTAGGATCGATTCTGTCCCCAACTTCTTCCTCCACCTCTACCATAGCCTCCTCTTTGACTTTGTCTACCTCTTTGAAAATTACTTTGATATCTTCCACCTCGACCTCTGCTATTGTTGTTTTGATTCTGGTTTGATCCTTGTTGGTTGTGCCAACACTCATGAGCCAAATGATTACTCAATCCACAGATCCAGCAAGCCTTCTTGTTGTTATTTTGATTACCTCTTCCTCTTCCAAAACCTCTTGGTCTTCCTCTGCCTGTGCCTTTACCTCTTGCATAATAAACTTGAGAACTTGACTCTTCTTCATCCTTTGCTTTACCTTTATCTCCTTTCTTCTTGTTCTTCATGTACATTGCAGAACTTTGTCCTTTATCTCCATCTCCCTTCAAGTCTTGCTCATATGTGAGCATCAAACCAAGTAATTGATTCAAATCTGGAACATAATGATTTAATGAAAGTTTTGTTGATCAGACAAAAGGTTTCCACCTTTCATCCCCTCTCAATCCTGCAAGTAGTTGAGCAATCAATATGTGATCTTCAACATCTTCATCTATGGATCCAAGACTATTTGCTAGATCCTTCATCTTAGTGACATAATCACTAATACTTTGACTTGGCTTCTTCTTGAATGTTGTAAACTCTGACCATAGACTTGCTTTCCTTGCTTTAGTAGTGCTTTGGAAATGATACTCCAATGCATTCCATATATCTTCAGATGATTCCAATCCTCTGATGTGTGGTAGCAAATGATCAGAGATTGTATTGTAGATGTAGGCTTTTGCACTTGCATCCTTCTTCTACCAATGCTTTAAAGCATCAAGTTCTTCTTTCTTTGGTCGGCTTTCATCTTCAAATACTGGCTTCTCTTCTTCACCTGTAACATATATCATGAGATCCTTACTCATAATTAAGGCTTCCATTCTCATTACCCATGCGGGGTAATTATCTCTGTCCAGTTTGTCAATGGAGATATGATCTGCCATACTCCTTTCCTTCTACTGCAACCTTTGAGCTTAAAGGATAAAGAATAATACCTTTTGGAGTTCTTTGTGTATGAGGATAGTTTTGAAGTAACCTTTTGATGCCTTGTGTCTTCAAATGCTTCACCTTTCAAACTTTAATGGAAAACTTTCCAAAACTTCTCGTACCTTTGCCGCCTTCTGCTCTTTAGGACCTTTCTGCTCTGATACCACTTGTTGATGTATAAAGCACCACAAGAAATGAATTAATGTGACACTAGAACACCTCTATGGTCACCATTAACTCATTGCCACTCCAAACTTTGAGAAATGATAGCCGAAACCAAGAACTTTGCTTCTTTAGATTTTTCTAGTCACTAAAATGACATACCTTCCGTATTTTGCTAATTTCTCTTAGCTCAAGTATTATTTCTCCAAGATATTTTATAGGCTGGAACTAGAAGATTAGAGCTTTCCAACAAGCTATCATATGCATGCAACGGATCTCTAGAACTCAAGTTATGGCCCTCACGAGATGACCCTGTATGACCTTCCAAAACTATAAATTTTACCTGTTTTAGTAAATTTCGCTGTCTAAAAACAAAAATTTGATGCCTACCATCGAATTGCAACCAAAGTCGATGCCGGGCATCGACTTTGAGCTTTTTCAACCTCTTTTTCTGCACCAGAAATAGCCTCTTGAACACACACATGAAAAAGACCACTTGTATGTAGGAAGTCGATGTCGGGCATCGACTTTATGCTGAAACTCGATGCCAGGCATCGAGTTGCTCCACAAACCTCATGATTTTAAGAAATTTCACCAGTAGATAAAAGTCAGATATGAAGATAAGGACTTATCAGATAAGATTCGATGCCAAACATCTACTTCCCGCATAAAACTCAACCTTTCAACATACATTCGATGCCAGGCATCAACTTGCTTGAAAAACTTCAATTCTTCAAAACATGACACAGAAGACAAACACTGGAGATAGAAGAAGAAGACTTATACACAGAACTTTAACTAGTTCTTATCATAGCTATGAAAACTGAGAAGCTTACAAGTGCTTTCTCACTCAGAGAAGCCCGACTATACTCAGTCATACAAAAATGAGTTCTAACTCACTTTATCATTGTCTTCTCACTTTTTTTCTCTTCACGGTAATTGATACAAACTAACTTATATAGTTTTTCTCTATCTCGTGACTTTTTAAAAAACTTCTAGAACTAAAGTGAACTAATTTTACAAATATAATACACTTGTGAAATTGTCCCTTCACATAGGCATGTGATTTTCTTATAAAGCTTTGACCCTCAAATATATGTCCAATTAGTGATTGTTTCTCCAACAGCTACTATAAGCATTTGAAGTTGATTGTCTCATCCAAAGATAGTAAGTTTTTTGAGCTAGTCAATGCACAAACCTATTTGTCTTGTATCGACTCTTTCTCCTTGATGCTCCAAAGTATATAGTGCATTTTATCCCACTTGTCACATGCAAATAAGGTCTATTTAAGTCTCCATAAGCTCAAGGGCTAGTCTTGTGCCGGTTGGCTGGACCAAACTTCATCACTTCGCAACTCACTTTTCTACCTCTTACGAGCTTCTCCAAGTTCTTTCAATGTGTATGTGTACTTGCACACGTATATGTACATGTACATGTATGTGTACCTAAGCATATATGTGGTTGAGTACATGTAAGTATATGTGCTTGTGTGTGTACATTTATGTGTACATGTGCATGTGTGTGGATGTGTGCATGTTTATATACATGTATGTGTGTGTAAATGTACATGTACATATTGTGTGTGTATATGAATGTATGGGTACATGTACATGTTTGTCTCATGCTTTTTGGATTGCTTCTTACATATTCTACCTTTATAAGTAAAAGAGAGAGATGTATATGTGTGTTGTATCTGTATGTGTATATGTGCATTTATGTGTATGTGTATGTGTATGTGTATGTGTATATGTGTGTGTACTTGTATGTGTAAATATACATATACATGTACATTTATGTACATGCACATGCGTGTGTACATGTGAATGTATGTGTAAGTGCACATATGGGTGCATGTGTATGTGCATGCCTATGGATATGGATATGTGTGTGTATATGTATATGCATATGCATGTGTATGTGTATGCATATGCATATGCATATGCATGTGTATGTGTATGCATATGCATAAGCATGTGTATGCATATGCATAAGCATGTGTATGCATATGCATATGTATATGTGTATGCATATGTATATAGGTATGCATATGTGTATGCATATGCAAATGTGTTTGTGTATGCATATGCATATGTTCAAGAAAGTGACTCATGAAAAATCCATACTCTTTCTCATAATAAGCATTAGTTCATTGAATTCGATGATCTAATAAGTATAAATATTCTATGTACCAAGTGCTTTTGTCAAAAGTTGTTGGAACAAATGGTGGATAGATTCCAAAAATGAAGTGGTGTTCCAAATCCCTGATTCACACCAACCAAGAACAAGTTGAGGAGTGTAAAGTAGACTCCTTGAGCTTCCTAGGAACCACACATAATCACCTAAGTGCTTTGGAATATGATCCTCTAATCAATGGATCAAAACAGATGAGTAGGAGATTCAAATATGAGCTAAAACTTGCTCATGCTCAATAAAGTGAACAGTGCTCTCAACCTACTATTAATTGATCAAATTCCTTTTGAGAGTATCAAATTGACTTAGATAGCTACCAATCACAAGTTATTTCAATAAAAATGATCAAGTGTACACTAAGAATGATGCTTAGCAAGTTAGATGACCATCTCGACATTTTTGGGCTTCTATTGTATGTAGACCACTGAGCAACGTTTCAAAGATATCTCGAGATTGAGTAAAGCAATGACAATGAAATTTTGTAACAACACAATTGATAGTATATGGAATCTATAACACTTTAAATCAGATCAAATGATCAAGTATGCATTGAGAACCAAGTTTGCGAAGTTCATTGTTTTGAGATGAACATAATAGAGAAGTGAAGTAGAGATGTGATCAATGTATATGTATTAAATCACATAGAGTTACAAAGACATTGGCAATATATAATTGCACAATGTGTGGATAGTGATGGAGATATAGGATGAGCTCACTAAGCACTATAAATCCCTCTCAAATGATCTCCAAAATGGGCTCATATTCACTCACGATTTTTGATCCATTTTTATAGCTTAGAGTTGGATCCATTGTTTGAATTCAAATTCAAACTCTTACCATAAAGTGAATCCCAAACTATAGGACTTGCTTTCTCATCAATCACCTACCAAATGATTCGTGATTTGATTCCTCCTAACTCCACGTGAGAGTAAGTGCTATGCACTTTTACAAGAGTAAAACTAAATTCCTTTTACAAGAGGGTAGTCAAATGTGCTTTTAAATGACTATATGAAGTGAATACTAATTGTAAAAGTATGTAGGCTTGGACTCATTTGAACCAACAACTCACCCTCAAGCTTAACATGCTTGGTCTTCATTTCTCCTTGATTTCCTGCAATCCAATCATCATCTTGAACCTATTCATCTTAGTTCCATCCAAAGATTTGGTTAGCATATCTAGACATTGTAGATTTGTAGACACATAGGACAATTGGATATCCTTGCTAAGTAATTTTTCTCTCACATAGTGATAGTGAACTTCAAAGTGCTCAGTCCTTTCATGGTACAAAGGATTAGTAGTTAAATGCAATGAACTAGTGGTATCTCCAAAAATCGTTGGAGTATAAGAATATAATCCCAAATATGTGTAAAGTTGTTTAAGCCACATAACTTCTTGTGTTGCATTTGCTAAGCCTCTATATTTTGCTTCAGTTGATGACAATGCCACAGTTGGTTGTTTCTTGGATGACCATGAAATTAGCTTTGAGCTTGCAAAAGGTAAGTAGCCAAAAGTGCTCCTCCTATCATCTTTGGAGCCAACCCAATCTGCATTAGAGTATAGCTTGATATCCAATTCACAAGTGAATGGATAAAATATCCCTTCATTTATGGTACCCTTTAGATACTTTAAGATCCTCTTGGCACCTTCCATGTGAGGTTTTCTTGGTGTATGCATAAATTGACTTAATGTACTTACTCCATAGCATATGTCCACTCTTGTTAGGGTTGTATAATTGAAATTCCTAACAAGATTTTGATAACCTGTAATGTCGTCAAGCAGTTCTCCCTCATGGGAACTAAGTTTGTGATTGAGTTCCATGAGTGTACCTGCAACTTTAGTGTTCATCTTAAATTTAACCAGCATATCATGAATGTACTTCCTCTAAGTAATAAAGACTCCAAAATCTTAAGATACAAGTTCTAATCCAAGGAAATATGTTAACAAACCAAGGACAGTGATTTTAAACTCTTCCATCATCTGAGCTTTGATTTTATTGATGCCATTGGCATCATTCCCTATAATGATAATGTCATCCATATAAACACATAGATAAATAACTTTTGACTTAGTCTTCCTTATGAACAAAGAAGAATATTCTTTGCTAGCAACAAAACTTTGGTCTTGCAAATATGTGACTAGTCTATGCTTCCAATCTCCAGGAGCTTGTTTTAAACCATTAAGTGATTTCCTTAATTTGCATACATAATCTGGTTTGTCCTTGTCTTCATATCCTAGTGGTTGAGCCATGTAAACCTCTTCAGAGATCCATCCATTGAGAAATGCATTTTTAACATCTAACTGATACAAGTTCTAATTTTTTGAAGCAGCGATTCTTACTAAAACTTGATTGTTGGCATCTTAACCACATGTGATAAGGTCTCCTCATAATCCACTCCATGAGTTTAAGCAAACCCCTTTGCGACTAGCCTTGTTTTATACCTATTGATTGAACCATCTGAATTCTTCTTTACTTTGTAAATCCATCTGGATCCTATTACCTTCATGCTTGGTTTCTTGGGGACCAAATCCCAAGTATTGTTCTCTTGAAGTGCTTCAATTTCCTCCTACATAACTTCTCTCCATTCTTCATTCTCATTAGCTTCTTCAAATAAGGAAGGTTCTTCTAGCATAGAATCTTTAGTAATGTACATAGTATGCTTGGTGACTAGTGATGTGCCATAGCCATACCTTATGGGTTTCTTGCTGATCTCCCTTTGAGATCTTCTAAGTGCTTGCTTGGATGACTCTGGAATGTCTTCCAATTGTTTGAATTTTGTCTTGCCCTTGGACTTCCAAGCTTTGAAGTTAATCTCATTTTCATCTTCTAAGTTGACATCCTCTATCATAGAGTATCTTTATTTTCCTGCAATCATCTTCAAACCAAGAGTTATTTTCATCAAAGACCATATTCCTACTAATTATGAATCCTTTGTTAGTGGGATTATACAACCTATATCCTTTCTGATTTTGGTCATAGCCAATGAATATACACCTTTTAGGTTTTGGATCAAGTTTTCCTCTAATTTGTGAAGGTATATGTGCATAAGCAATGCACCCAAAGATTTTACAATGGTCTAAGGAAGGTCTCCTACCATTCCTTGCCTCATAAGGTGTCATTCAATCCAAGGACTTGGATGGAAGCCTATTAATTAAGTATGTGGCTGTGGAAAAAGCCTCTATACATAAGTAATTTGGAAGTTTCTTTTCATTCAACATTGATCTTGCAGCCTCTACTATAAGTCTATTTCTTCTCTCTGGCAATCCATTTTGTTTAGGAGTGTACCTTGTTGTAACTTCTCTCTTTATGCCTCTTTCCTATAAGAACGAATCAAATTCATGTGAGAAATACTCACCACCTCCATTAGATCTGAGCCTCTTCAAGCTTCTACCTGTTTGATTCTCAACCAATGCCAAATAGTTCTTGAAACAAGTGAAGACTTCATCTTTATGCTTCATAAAGTATCCATCTACTATATTCATGTATGAATGAAACATAATACCTTGATCCTTAGGTTGATGGCTCTCTATTAGGACCCCACACATCTGTCTGCACAAGCTCCAAGTAATCTTCATACATGTATCCTTTTCTATTGAATGATTTCTTGTGTGATTTGCCAAATTGGCATGCTCCACATTTGTAAATCATGTGTTGCTTGGACACATCTGGAATGCCAAGCACACTATGATCCTTGCATATTTGCTTTAATGTCCTTTCTCCTATATGAACTAGTCTCGTATGCCATATCTCCAATTTAGATAGGGTTTGATCTTTGTAATTGATGAGAGCAATATTTTTGGTATCTTCAACTTCAAATATAAAGAGTCTACCAAATTTCTCACCTTTTGCAATCCTCTTGAAACCTTGTTGAGGGTCCTCCATATATGCTCCGTGCCTCGTGAATCTAACCGATAAGCCCTTTTCAATAATCTGCCCAACAGTGATTAGGTCTTTTGTTATGGTTGGCACATATAATACCTTACTTAAAAGGTTCATGTTACCATCAGATGATTTAACATTTCCAATCTTCTTAACCGAGCGCCTAGTGTCATCACCTGTCTGGACTTCATGCTTCCCTTTAGGTTCTTCAAGATCAGATAACAATGCTACATTTCCAGCCACATGATTGGAATAACCAGAATCAATATAGAATAGATGCTCATCATCTTTACCTTGCTTGGATGTCATGTTCATGATCAATAGAGAATCCTATTGGTCTTCTGTATAGTTGTTGTAGTCTCTTCTACCTTTGAAGCCTCATTGATAATTGTTGTTGTAGCCTTGGTTGTAATGAGGGTAATTGCTTCCTCCATTATTGAACCTGCCTTTGGATTGTCCATAGCCTCCTCTGTGGAAGCCTTGTCCTCTATGATTCTTTGTGTGCTTGAAGCACTCATCTATGGTATGATTGGTCAAGCCACAAATATACAAGGTGAAGAGTTGTATGATCTCCCCCTGCCTTGCTTTCCTCCTCTACCCTTCCTCTAGTACCTCTTCCTCTACTTGTGAAGTTCACTTGAGAGGTACTTGCCTCTTCTTCATTCCTTTTACCTTTGTCTTTATATTTACTCTTATTTCTATATGTGCAAAGGGTAGAAGATTGATTACCTCTAGAGTTATCTCCATTCTTGTTGAGCTTTGTCACATGTGTGAAGAATTTCCCCATCAATGTGTTGAGATCAAGTATCTGCATGTCCATATATAGGTCCATTGCTGTGGAAAAGGACTCCCATTTGTCATCAGCCTTGATGCCATTTATGATATGCCTTACTATCTGCTCCTCTACTATTTCTTCTCCAATGCTCCCAAGTTGAGCAACGACATCCTTCATCTTGGTCGCATAGTCAGCTACACTATGTTTTGGTTTCTTTTTTAGTGTTGTGAATTCCATCCAAAGCTGGTTCTTCCTAACCCTTATATTTGATGAGAAGTATGAAGAAAGTACTTCCGAAGTTTTTTGGCAGGTCTTGCAATTCTTAATATGAGGTAATAAGAAATCAAATATTGAGTTAAGTATATAAGACCTGACTAGAGAATCCTTTGCACACCATGTAGCTAGTCTTTCTTGTTCCTCTCTTCTAGGTTGATGTTTACTTCTGAATATTGGCATTTATTCATCTCTAGAGATGTATCCATACAAGCTACTTCCTTGGAGATAAGCACGCATCCTTAGGGACCATGCTGGATAGTTGCCCCTGTCCAATTTGTCAATGAATGATGGAAATCCATCTCCCATTTTTCTTTGATGTTGCTCTGATACCACTGTAGGAGGAGATGGTGGATAGATTCCAAAAATGAAGCGGCGTTGCAAATTCCTGCTTCACAATAGCCAAGAACAAGTTGAGGAGTGTAAAGTAGACCCCTTTAGCTTCTTAGTAACCACAAATAATCACCTAAGTGCTTTCGAGTATGATCCTCTAATCAATGGATCAAAACAGATGAGTAGGAGATTTAACTATGAGCTAAAACTTGTTATTTGGGTCTATACACATGCTCAATAAAGTGAACAGTGCTCTCAACTAGCAACTGATCAAATTCCTTTTGGGACTATCTAATTGACTTAGATAGCTACCAATCACAAGTTATTTCAACAGAAATGATCATGTACACTGAGAATGATGCTTAGCAAGCTAGATGATCGTCTCGACATTTTTGGGCTTCTACACTATGCAAACCACTGAGCAAAGTTTCAAAGGTAGCTCGAGATTGAGTAAAGCAATGCTAGTGAAATTTTGTAGAAACAATATGTATAGTATGCTGAATCTATAGCACTTTAAATCACATTAAATGATCCAAGTATGCACGGAGAACCAAGTCTAAGAAGCTCACTGTTCTAAGATTAACATAACAAAGAAGTGAAGTAGAGGTGTGATCAATGTATATGTATTAAATCACATAGATTTACAAAGACATTGGCAATATATAATTGCAAAAAGTGAGGGTAGTGATGGAGCTATAGGATGAGCTCACTAAGTACTATAGATCCCTCTCAAATGATCTCCAAATCGGGCTCATACTCACGCACAATTTTGGTCCATTTTTATAGCTTAGAGTTGGAGCCATTATTTGAATTCAAATTCAAACTCTTACCATAAAGTGAATCCTAAACTTTAGGACTTGCTTTCTCATCAATCACCTACCAAATGATTCGTGACTTGATTCCTCCTAACTCCATGTGAGAGTAAGTGCTATGCACTTTTACAAGAGTAGAAGTAAATATCATTTACAAGAGGGTAGTCATATGTGAGTTTAAATGACTATATGAAGTGAATACTAATTATCCAAGTATCTAGGCTTGGCCTCATTTGCACCAACAAAAATGGTATATGAGAAAAAGAAATCAATGTTTGGATAAATCTATAAGGGCCTATCTATTGTATTGACAAGGTTGATTTCTCCTTAAGAGGATGATGGCCCTCAAAGGGCGTGAGAAGATCAACATATTAGACATTAATCAACAATTGCAAGACGAGTTTCATGCTTGGAGGTAGCTCCTAACGTGTTTTGATTCCGAATACTCCATCATTCAATCAATTACCAACAAAACTCTATTGGATGAAGAGGTTGGAAATTCATCAAGCTATTTAGACCAATGTTGATGTAAGAAAATTGAAGGTCAAATGCTAGTAGTATAACAAGTGCACAAATAAAAAAGAGGGCTTGTTTGATTCCCTTTCTTCTTGCCTTAAGAACACCACAAGGTTCATGCTCACAAGGTTCATGTCTTTTTTCACAAGGTTCATGACTTTTTTCTCTTCCCCTTGGTCCATGCTGAAGGGCTTCGGTGTGCCGAACAAGAGGAGGAAGGAGGAGGTGGAGGGAGAGAGAAGAGAGGAGAGACGCGCGGACATGCGTGGGAGCCTCGAAACCCACATAATGATCTCTCTTGAGGCAATGCTCTATATATGATGTATATATATGAATATGGGGGTAAGGTCACATGACCCTTACATCCCCAACAATCTCCCACTTAAGGGTCAATGTGACCGTAAGTGGTAACATATACAAAGAATGATGTAGGACTATACAATAATGTACAGGAAAAGTCCGGATCTCTACCCATACTAGATCAGCCTACACCAACCGCCTCGAACAAGGTTTATCCATGCACCTCAAACTGCTCTAGACTCATATCAACAGGAGCCGAGCTCATATATGACTGACGCAAGAACTGATGAAGTTCCTGCAAAGCTCCCACTTGCTCTATGCCTATGTCAATCATCGAACGACTGACAACTCCAAGTGCAAATGCTCCAATAGCAACTGCAATGTCTGGTCTCGAGCATAACAACTCGTATATCAGACTCCCGAATGCTGACGAAACATGTGCTATCCTGGCTAACCTAAGTATGTCGGCCATGCCTATATCCAAGGCATCCAAAGCACTATCATCAAGACCAACATGTCCTGATATATCTATGTCAACATCTGGCATGAGCGAATCCAAGAATGACTGCATAACTGCTGACTCCTCAACATCTAAATCAGCCATGCTCACAACCAAGGATGTATCTAGCTGTGCATCATGAGAGCTAATATGCTCTACCATACACTGTGTATCATGAGAGCTATCGTGCTCTACCACACCAAGTGTATCATCATGCTCCATATGAGCTAAATGCACAACATCAACACCAAGATCAAACTGATGATCACACTCTAACTGAGTATCATCACAATGCTCTACATGAGCATCCACATCATGCTCTAAAGCATCCAACTGATCATCTGAAGTATGCTCCATATGAGCATCCATATGATCAACCAAACCATGCTCTATATAAGCATCATGAGCATCCAAAACATGCTCTACATATGCATCCATCTGAGCATCTGAATCCTACCATACATGTGCATCATGAATGTCAATAGACCTATCTGTAGGTAGACAAAATGAGACATGACGAGTCTCACATCGCACATAAGGCTGAACTCCCACTGAGACGAGACTGTCTCTCACATGAAGTACCTGCAGTGGATACATGTGCCCAACCCTGGCACCTCTAACAAGCATAAGCTGTCCCAACTGCAACTGAAAATGATGCTCACCAAGGAATGCATAACATCTGCTCTCCTGTAATTGGCTAACTGAAATCAAGCTCATAGGGAATGAAGGCACATAGCGTACATGTCTGAGCATAAGTGATGCTCCACTAGGTAGCACAAGACATACATCTCCTGCACCCTCAATCTCAGATGTCGTACCATCAGGCATGTGCACACATCCACGACTCTCACCTAAGAATCGGCAAAACCACTCACGATGTGGAGTAATATGAAAACTGGCTAATGCATCAAGCAACCAAGCCATATGTGTGCTATCTAATGAGCAAAAGGAATCATGAGATGAACCATAGGAGAAAGTGATATCTCCATCACTAGCATAATCAACTGCCATAGAATCTCCTGAAACCACTACCTGATCTGCATCACGTGCATATCTCTGACGTCGTCGTCGCATCCGCCTGAAGCAACATCGTCGAATATGGCCCTCATGACCACAGTGCCAACATCGAAGTCGTCGATGTGATCTATGTCTCACATGAGTCAATGGACTCGCATACATATCATGCAGTCTCTGCCATAATGCACTACTCGTCTCCTCATACATAACAGACTCATATATAGAACCCACAAGCTGTAATCGGATAGTGGAGCTGGCCAATGCATCCATATCCATCCATACATGATCGGGCATGTCACGAGGCCTCTGTGCATCTCTATGCACATACATATGTAACCCTGCACGAACCAATGTATGCCACATCTGAGCTTTCCATCTCGGAAAGTTAGTGCTATCAAATCGAGAAGACACCATGCTGGCAATCCAAGAGACTAGTAATGTACTAAGAGACTAGAAACAATACTCTATCCTCAATAGGATCACACCTGCATATCCATATGCATAACTCACATCACAAATGTCTCGATGGAGAAAGAACCATGTGAACCACCTATCACATAACCATGCATCTAGCATGCACATAAAACCATGAGCATAAGTCTTGTTCACCAAGTCTCCAAAGTGACCAAATAGATGTGAAAGAATCTTGGGAAAATTTCGACAGAGTATCCCCTATAAACTGAGCAATCAAACAAGATAACCAGTAATAAAAGAACAATAAGTAATCTGTCACCACCTGTCACTGATCAAATCAAGAAGATAATGGCAACTACATGTGCCAAAAAACTAATGGCAATACACGCCAATACAATGGTGATGCACCTCCCACTCAAGAATGAATCCTGCAAGATGGTCCAACCTATCACAAATAACCTGTGACCAAGTCCAAATGAATGGAGATAAACAATGATCCAAAGCTATCGCACAAGCTTCAAGATCCACTAGAGCTCCTTTCTAGCATAAAAGCCGATGAAATTTCGGCAGCATCTCCTCTATGAAATGGACTCTAGAACCAAAATAACCATGTGGGAATCACCATCCACATATGCCAAGAATCACACTGGCAAATATATATCAATCAATGATCAAATGCTAATAATGGTGACAAACGAATGTGTAACTGAGGCTCCAATCTGGATCATGTACCTACAAAGAAAAAGAAGATACAAGTACCAACCAAGATCCACAATCAACTCTCAAAGAATTGTATGCAACCGATAACTAAATCCATAACCAAGTGGCATAAGCAAGCTATAGACCACAATGCCACTATACATCCATGATCAAACTCATGATGACCTAAACCTCAAAAAGAGTATACCACAATGTCATCTTACATGCCAAACGCGTGACAAGATCATGCTCTACTCTCATATGGAGGAGCTACCACAATGATCATACATGTACAATTCCTTGAAGCTCTGAAAATAAGAGCTTGCACACCAAAAATTCTCTCTCGAAGAAGTTCCAAAGCAAATTCAACATCCAAGTGCAATTAGGGTTGTATGGACAAAACTGTACTGCTCTGTGTTTTGCTGTTTCAGAGGTGATAACCTCTAAATCTGAACTTTTTCTCTTCAGCAAACTTCAAGATCTAACTCTTGGCTACGTAACGAGATAAAGAACACCTCAATCGGAGGTGCGTAGCTCAAGATATGTTCAAAACAAGCACCTGCTGTTAATTTCACTTTCACTTGCAACAGTACTGCTCTGTATTTTGCAGTTTCGGCAATCTAAAACTCAGAATCTGTATCTGAGTTCTTCTACAAAGTTGTAGCTATCTTTCCAAGCTACGAGCAGCAAGTTGAATCATCGCATTCCGAGCTGTAGAACTCAAGTTATGACAAAAAAACCGACCTGCTGTCCTACTCAATGTAGATTCGTCTTCTACAATACTCTGCGTTTTTCGAATTTTCGGCACTTCAGAAGTCCGAACCAGGTTCTGCGCTCTTCTGTGAAGTTGTAGCTCTCTGTGTTAGCTACACAGAGAACTTTAAAACGCATCAATCCGAGCTTCTTAACTCGAGTTATGACCGAAATACTGAACAACTGTCAAGAGATGCCGACCTTCACTTCTACCTCTTCTCACCTAAGCTTCCATTGAAGCTTCTTGCACACAAGCCTTCAGCATGCTCTGATACCAATGAAGGGCTTCGGTGTGCCGAACAAGAGGAGGAAGGAGGAGGTGGAGGGAGAGAGAAGAGAGGAGAGACGCGCGGACATGCGTGGGAGCCTCAAAACCCACATAATGATCTCTCTTGAGGCAATGCTCTATATATGATGTATATATATGAATATGGGGGTAAGGTCACATGACCCTTACATCCCCAACACATGCCTCTCTTCTTTTGCACTAATAACACTCGAGGTTCATGCCTTTTTTCTCTTCTTGTAATAGCATTGCAATATTGTGAAAAATCAAAGACACCATTCTAGATCAAAGATGGTTACTCTATTGAAGAGAAGCACTCTTTGGGAAAGAAGTGGGTTCCTCCTAAATTTGAAAAAATTTAATAAATTAAAGAAAAGAAAACTTCCATAAAAAATTAGAACAAATGAAAGTCGCCAACAACCTTTGAAAAGGAAAATGACTTCACTTTCTTTGAGAGCATGTTAGCATGTTATTCGAAATTTTTAGGAATAATAATGTCCACTAGTATCTGAAAATCCCTTTAAGTTTTTCTTTGTCTAGATAGCATTTATTGTTTCAACACTCCATAATTTCTTTGAGTATATATTAGGTAGAGTATGGTATGGCCCCACATAGAGTATGGTTTGCCCCACATGTCCAAGTTCAAATGGTGTGGCATTCCAAGCTTGGCATTTATGTCCTGCAATGGCAACACTCCATTTGTTTGCAGTACATATCAAGTGGTTGGCACAAATCCATACTCCATATTCACCTCTCGAGCATCTCATTTTGTTTCATCCCTCTCTCTACTCCATCCAGTAATGCTTACATGTCATCATAAAAGCTTCAACCAATAGAAATCCAACATTCCCATAATCCTTTTATTACTCCCTGTATGGGCCATCACCATGCAATATTAACAATGGATAATAAAGGACTAATATTCATTGTGGTATTCGAGTGCTTCCTTTTTTTCACAAACTTTTTTCATGAATGAAGTATAAACTGAGGAGGAGAAATGCAGAGGAGTCTAGTATACTTCTTATCCCTAAAGTGGGGAGAGTTCACTCAAGTTTCATCTCAACCCCCAGAGAGTTCATCTCAATCCCTAGAGAGAACAAAGGAGAAATACAGAGGACTCTAGTATACTTCTTATCCCTAAGGTGGGGAGAGTTCACTCAAGTTTCATCTCAATCCGGAGAGTTTCATCTCAATCCCCAGAGAGAACAAAGGTCTGAGAATGTTTGAGCAAGGTAAACTAGTCTTAGAGAAGACACAAGATAACTCCTATACCTAGAAAAATAGGCAAACATCCATACTTGGTAAAGATCCCAAAGTGGAAGAGGTCTTTTGGAACTCTATATCATAATCACAAGTAGAGTTTGTATAGGAGTCTAATGCCAAGAAGATGTTACATGCTTGCTCTCCACGCATTTGTGATGCATAAAATTCCCAAATGTTCGATCGTTGAAACATATCTTCCGTTCAGAATCCAGATCTGCTGAGAGTTCCATTGGTGAGAAATAAGGGAGACGGTCGGCTATAACTATGGCGGGGCTTTTCGACGAGCAGGCGAGCTTGTATGCGGCCGCCAGGCCTGATTATCCCCCGGAACTGTTCTCCTTCCTGGCTTCCTTGACCCCTCATCATAGTAGAGCTTGGGACGTCGGCACTGGTAGTGGTCAGGCAGCGGCGATGGTCTCGTTTTGGCTCCATCTTTTGGTCTAATTATATCGCATATACTGTTAGACTTGATGCAAAAATATCAGTCTTCATTGCATCTTGCAGATAGATATCTGATCTGCACTGTTTCTGTCTTCGCACATTCTGATGCATGTATTATTTTTACCGTATTCTCATCACCTTTCGCTCGGCAGGTAGCGGAGCATTATGATACCGTGATCGCGACGGACACAAGTGACGCTCAGTTGCGGCATGCACGCGTGAAGGACAACATTCATTATGTATGCACATCGCCTACCTTGAATAGCGAGGATCTAATAAAGATAGTGGGAGATGAAGGCTCTATCGACCTTGTTACGGTAGCGCAAGCCCTACACTGGTTCGATCTGGAAAGCTTCTACGCAAACGTTAAGAAAGTTTTGAGAAAACCAGGCGGCATACTGGCTGCCTGGTGTTATACAGAGCCTTCTGTATGCAATGAAGTAGATGACCTATTCTGGGATTTTTACAGGGAATCAGGACCCTACTGGGAGCCTGCTAGGAAGACTGTAGATGACGAATACAGATCTTTGCCATTCCCCTTTGAGCCAATTCTTGGGCTTGATGGAACAGGTCCATTTCGTTTTGATTCCAAGAAGGAAATGACAGCAGAAACATTCTTAACTTACCTGGGTTCCATGTCAGTACTTAGATGTGCCAGAAAGCAGGGCGTGGAGCTTCTACATGATGAACGAAAGAGTGCAATAAGAAGAGCATGGGGTGATGGTGTGCGCACAGTTACCTATCCCATCCATCTTCGTGTTGGTTGCTCCTTGTAGGATGACCATTGATATTTTGAAGCACCAGGGTGGCTGAATGTTCCTGTAGGACGACTATTCATATGTTCTTCAACCTGCATCAGGTAGGTGCACGACGGCATGGAAGATTATCTTGGCAAATATTCATCTGAATCATAAGTTCTGTGCTGTATATCATAAGTTCTGTGCTGTATATCCACAATCAGAACTTGCAATACCATGTTGATTTCAAGCAATGTTTCACAAATTGTATGTTTGTTCTTAAACATCAATAGGAACACATTCATTATTTGCTTTGCCTAGCGGTGGGTAGATATCTATACCCATGCTCTTTACGCACTTTGAACTGTTATCCTCTGGTTTCGTTTGGTTGGGAACTTCTCAACCAATGTCCCTTTAGGAAAGCCTAGGAATATGCATGTGCATGTCATCTTCATTCCATATACAATCGGTGTTTCCACATGTCCTTGAATCCAATCCTAGCACCTCTAGACAAATAGATGATCTCACAGGTTTTCGTGGTTGGAGTCAATCGTTGTTTTGTAATTTCCATTATAGCCAGACTAGAGGTTGGAACCACGTGAATGCAATCCTTTTCAAGGTGAGTTTGAAGGCTTTATATTGTGTAAAGAAATCGTATACTTGTTTAGTTCACAACACTTGTTTGAATTTTGAAGTATGATGATACTCGTCATATGAAACCTACGAGGTGTCAAGGACACTTGCCCTAACGACACGTTAAACCCATTATACATGATACTTGAGTGTCAGTGACAATTGGAACTCATGAGATACAACACATGATACTTGTTTGGTATCAATGACATTTGAGGAGATAATGCATGATACATGATACCTCTCTTGCAAGACACATGACACCTAAGTGTCTACGTCATACAACATTGCCTAGGTGCCAACAATACCAGATCCACGATACTTAATTTCATGGCAATAATCAAGTGTCATGATACTCATAGATATCTTGATACCCAAGTATCGACAATACCTAGATATCGGTGATACCATGAGATATCCATGATACCTTGCAAGTGTGATGATACCTAGACGTCGACAACACTTGGCCAAGTTTCACCAATATTCAGAGAATAAAGTGTCGATGACACATGACTCAATCCAAATGTTGTGATATTTGGACTTGGGCGAGTCAAAATTTTCTTTTTAAGGTATGCATGTGTTCCCCTCTCTTCTCTATCCTGCTATGTGCGTGCATACCCAAAATAATCTATAATGCACAAAAATGACACCGCAATACTCTAGATTTGATCATATTACTACATAATATTGTTTTGGAAAAATCGACTCCATAATCAGAGCCCACCTCAAAGGTCCCATATCTCAATTTTCAGCTTCGAATATGATCCATAGGCTTCGCACTATGATGGTGGAGGTGAAGAAGATGGCGTTTAGGTTTAATGAAAAGATTGGGGAAAATGCAAAAAACCAAACCTTAACTATTGGTTTTTCTCTATTTTTAGCTAAGTAGCTATCGAAATAACTATCTAAAGATGATGAATTAAGGATATGCACTCAAATCACAAGCAAAAAGGCATCAAACGCACATACCTCATGAAAAACTTACCATCACACACATTCGACAAGATCATCCTTGGCAACGATGTAAAAAAGCATTATGATCATGTCATCATAGCCCACACACAAATACAATAAAGAAAATCCACAGAGCAACCAATCAACAGCATGAAAATCATTCATGACAAGATGGAAGTACATGCATCTATAACAAAAGACAAGAAGACTCATAGGTGCATACATGCATGGGTGCACACACACTTTCAAGTAGGCAAGAGACAATGTGCTCCAAGAAGCTCTTGTATTGCTCAAGATAAGAGTGTAAGGCTCATATGACTTCTAGTACATGCATCTATAACAAAAGAAAGACAAGAAGACTCATAGGTGCATACATGCATGGGTGCACACACACTTTCAAGTAGGCAAGAGACAATGTGCTCCAAGAAGCTCTTGTATTGCTCAAGATAAGAGTGTAAGGCTCATATGACTTCTAGACTCAAAACAAATAACCTTACAAATGAGGACTCTTTCACTTATATGGACTCTTTAGAAGCTCTTTCCATATTGTAGTGTCTCGCCTACCTTTAACAATAATGTCCACAAGCTATTTGGAGGTCAAAACAATGTCAAAAAATTATTAAATTTAGTGTGGCTATTCTAAGCATGCAGATGAAGCCTAAGTACCACTCAACTTTTATAATGTGTCTTGGTTATTGCTAAAAATAGGATTTTATGTCAAAAATAGGCATTTTTATATATTTTTTGAGAAAAACCCTAATCTTAGGAGGGATTTGAGATGAGAAAAATAAATAGAATCCTTCCTCCTTTACTTCTATGCTTGTGCTTCTCTTTTATTGCTTTCGTCATCCTTTTTCTAAGCTTTGACCGCTTTCATCGATAATTTTTGAGCCAACTTTTGAGCTTCTTCCAACAAAGATAATTCAAGATTGGAGTAAGAAAATCATTTATTTGTGGAAGAATACAGAAGGAGTAGCAAAAGCAGGATTAGGAAGTATAAAAACTTTGAACAAAAGTTGAGAAATTTATGAGAAGAAATTGTAACTTTCTACAGGTTTTATTTCTCAAAAAATCATGGCTTTACCTTGAAAAGAAGGGGTTAAAAAGAGATTGTGACATTTAGTGGAGCAATCAAATAAGAAACTGTGATATTTTTAGCGTGGTAATTTGAGAAGACATTGTGAATTTTTTATAGTGGGAAATTGCATAAATTTAAGAATTTTTAATATTGCAAGGGGTTATAAATTAGTGATTTTTTGATCAATTCATTTGGCAAGAAGTGACATTTTTTATTAGAAATCAGACAGGAAATGGTGGTAAATTTTGGGTGTGTTCAGAACATTGTGACTTTTTAGGAAGGCAAATTCAACAATACGTGACTTTTTATCTCTTGAGAAAGCCGCTAAAATCGTGACTATTTGCAAAGTCGCTATATAAGTAAAAACAACAAAGACATAGTCATTGAGTGAGTGCATCAGTGAGAGTGACACAAAGAGCAAAAAATCACAAATCTCATGAGCAAGCTAAAAACAAAGAATTCAAAAAGCCTCCTACCTTTTAAACATTCCCTAAAGCAAGAGATAAACTCAAAGATTCCCTAAAGCAAGAGATAAACTAGAAAAGCTATACATTTGTTTGTTTTTTTAGATTTTAGAGAATCAAACATTTTATTTTGATTGCATGGGCACTCAAATAAGGATGAAATCATAAAATTTTGGTATCAAAGTGTTAGGTTTCAAAAGACACATCATATTGTTTAAAAATAATAACTAAAACTTTGTTTAAAAGCATATTGCAAAAATTCATGACTTTTCGAGTTGACTTTAGAAAAGCATGACTTTTTGCGATTTCCTCAAAATAGGATAAGAAATTTGTCAGAATAAAAAGTTC
Source organism: Ceratopteris richardii (assembly GCA_020310875.1). Classification (NCBI taxonomy): domain Eukaryota; kingdom Viridiplantae; phylum Streptophyta; class Polypodiopsida; order Polypodiales; family Pteridaceae; genus Ceratopteris; species Ceratopteris richardii. The sequence goes on from CM035410.1 coordinate 79,099,805, forward strand.
AAGAGAAAATAACTACTTTTTGGATCTAGAGAAGATTGCAACATTTTGATTAAGAACATCATTCCTTTTTGGAGTTTAAAAAATTAATAAAAAATATATAGTAAAATTCTAATATTATCTGTAAAGAACGTGACTTCTTGATATAGAAACAACATAGGAAATCCTGGATTTCTGATAAAGGTTGCAAAAAATCATAATTTGATATGACTTTGTGGACATTCTGAACCAAGCATAAATCTTGGAAAATTGAGACTTTCTAGGAAATTATGAAAGAAATGTAGTTCTTTACGTTATTTTTTATAAGAATCTCTAACTCTAAGTGACTCCTTCACACTCTTTTGCTCAAAGAATCCCTGATGCATGAATCTCCAGGCAGATAAAGTGAACATGTGCGAGATTGTGAATTTTTCTCCTTCGAGCCATGCAATTACTAACTATATCTTCTCTCTCTCTCTCTCTCTCTCCATGCAACCACACAATTGATCATATGCATGAGTGCCAAATGACCTCATGCTCCTAATATGGCTAAGAGTTGATTCCCATCCTTAGTCATATAGCAATTTCAAAGAAATTTTGTTTTTTATTGTCAAAAGAAAATCATGACTTTTTTAATAAACACATTTCCAAAACATTATTATGAGTTTTTTACTCGAGTAGTCACCCTAGAAACTTGACACCTCTTGACTCAAAGAGTAAGCATAGGGAATTGCAACTATTTGAAAAATATTGGAGAAAAAATCACAACTTTTTGCCGAAACACAAAATCTTTACACTTAGGATTTTCTATCCCATTTGAAGGGAAACTTTGCACTTAGGATTTTGAACCATACATCATAAGCAAGTTCTCGTTTTCTGAATTTGCTGAAGTACTAGCATAATTACCTTGGTTCCTTTTGTATCCTTGATTGCCTCCTCCTTTGGACCAACAATCTCTTGCATAATGGCCCGGTTTTCCACAATTGTAGCATTCTCCAATGGATGCTTCTCTTCCATGTGATCTTCCTCCTCTTCCTCTACTCCTTCCTCTTCCTCTTGATCCATAGCTTTGGTTGGAGCCTTCTTGGTTGCTTGAGCTTGAGCTTGACCTTCCTCTCCCTCTACCTTAGGAGTTTTGTCCACCTCTTTTGGCTTTGCCTCTACTTGCATAGAAAACTTGGGCTTGGCTGCCCTTTGATTGTGAGCCTCCTTGGTTCATCTCCTTAGTCACCATCAATGTGACTAATTGATCAAATTCTAGTAGGGAACCCCTCACGTAAACTGACGTGGTGAATGCTTTCCACCTTTCATCCTCTCTCAAGCCATTGAGAGTGTGCGCAACAAGATCATCATCTTCGATTGGGCTCCCAATTGAGCATAAAGCATATGCAAGCTCCTTGAATAGATAAAGTGTCCAGAAAATGCCTCTACAAACTCATCTACAATGGGACATGTTCCTAAATTTCTGATAGTGACTTTGTTAATAGGTTGAAGATCCTGTATGAAGCGTAGTTTCCCATTTGTTTTAGGTACCGTAAACCATCATTCTCAATATGGTATGGATGATGGTTCTAGATTTCCCATAGCAATCTTCTCTTTTAATAATCGCATTAGCTTTGGTAAATGAGGCTTTGGGACTGGTATCAGCCAAAGATTCCATGGCATATGCGGTACGATAAATATGATCATAGGAGCTACACTATTGTCTTGCTCAACAGTGGAATCTTATAGAAATTTTGGTCATAATAAGCCCCAAATTCTCTTATAGGTGGTGGATTTTCACACACATGATTGTAAGAGTCAATGAAATTTCTTCTTAGGTTTTTCCTATTTCTTGAATGATTAGGACATATTGTCATTACTTGCAAGGAATCCATTCCAGATTTAGAACGAATTCTTACATATGTAGACCCATCATTCATAGCTTTTGTCTCCATCCACATTTCCGACATAAACGATTCTCTGAGTATCACTTCATATGAGCAGTTATCATGCACAAAGAAATGAAACTCCTCCCGAACACCTCCTATCATAATAGGTACATGAGCACATGCACCTAGCAAAATTCATCACCCATTGTGAGTTGTTCTCATTCTCCAACCATGATCTTTATCAATGGGCCATCTGAGTTTATCAAAAAATGTCTTCGATATCACGCTTATTTTTTAGCTTGAATCAATTAAGGCTAGAGGTAAACATGATTCTTTTTTATCACCAATCCGAATTCTAAATTTTGGGGTTTCTTGTGCCTAGAAAGTCATATCAAATTGGCTTTCTCCATTAATCATTTCATCATCTCGAAGAACTGGTCCAAGAAAATTTTTGTTTACACTACTTGTGGCAATATCTTCCTCTTCATCATTATCGCTATCACTTAACATGATTGCTTCATTCATCACAAGGGTTTCCTTAGTAACATCTTGCATGTCGTCATCCTAAGGAAGTGGAAATTGTCTCCTTCTTACTAGTCTTATAATATTGTCCTTGAACTCGGGTTTTGCAATAGAAAACACATATTCACGGGACATAGTAACCTGAATTTTTAGTAATATATCATTTAAAATTTCTCTAGCATCATTTTTCTTTTCAAGTTCCGAGATCATAATTTCTCTCAAAGTCTTTCTCACTTTCTTCTTCCCCTTTTCCTCCCCTTGTTTTTTTCCTCTTTCTGATCATTTTGGTTTGTTTGATTGTTCTCATGTAGAGGCTTGTTGTTATAAGGATTGCCCATAATTTTTCTCATGCTATGGCATCCTTTAGCCTTCATAAAAAACCCCTGTTTTGTAATTAGGAGATGTCCATATGAACACTCTCCTAAAACCCCTTTTTGATATTTCCTTTAGTCTAAGGTATTGAAGCCTTCTCCATAAAGTAGCCTTTTTTGTGCAAATTCAAAATCCCCACATTCAAAACTCCCACGCGCTCATTTCCTTTGGAATGGGTTGTTAGAAAGAATCTAGAGAGATATGACCATGTGCTCCTTTTTGACTTTTCCAAATGAGCACATGGGGGAATTGAGCTGAGCCTATAAATAGAGGCTATTTCTTGTAAAGAGGGGTCCCTTGGCCATGGCCTTGGCCTCCATGCTAATGGAATGAAGGATCATTTGGCTTCCACATTTCTCCTTGTGTGCTAGGCGTTGATCCATGTGTGTGGGTTTGGCATTTGGGGTTGTCTTGTGTGTGAGCATTGCCCTCCCTTGTTCCTTTTGACGTTGGCCATGGTGCCATTGTTCATGGACGTGGGTGTGTGTGTGCGTTGTTTGCAATTCTTGCAACTCCTCTTGGAAGAGCCTCTCACTTCCATGTGAGGCGGTTAGGGTCTGTTGTTCTCCTTTTCTCAACATTTTGGCGCCGTTGTCGGGGACGTCGGCCTTTAGCCGTTGGGTTTTTTCAAGCTTGCCGTGCCTACACTTTGTGGATGCACCTCACACTTGGATTGAGTTTTGGATCCGTGTGGCCTTCGGTTGGCCTTGGGTACCTCTCTTCTTTTAATTTTTGAGTAGTTTTAGTTCATTTTTTTGTTTGTCGCACAAAAACATCTCCTAACCCCCTTCTCTCTCTCATACACATACACATTCTCCCACACATTCACTTTGGCATCACTTTCACCTATGTCACCTCTTTTTCAGTGATGGCCTTGAATAGAGGGATGGGGTTCATTCTCTCTTTGCCTCTTCCCTCTCTTCCCCTCAATATTTCCATTTCCCATAAATAGTCTGAAATTTAAAATCACGAATGAGTACTAATTGCAATTGCAAAGCTGGAAGTGGGTCATTGCTCATTTCTAAGATCAAGTTGAAGTCCCGCAGGTAATATTGAAGTCATGAACGTGAATGAGCTGGAGGGTAACGTCTCCCTCCTTGTTGTCAGTCCGGTCGGGATGATTTGGTGGAGCATTAACTCCCACATTCAAGTGTAGGTACAATGAAAATGGTGGAACGATTATTCTCTGTTCTCTTCTTTTGTATCGCGAGTTTGAGCTATGGCGGGGTGGAGTCCTGTGTATGCTCCTCCGCATGCCCACCTCTTGCAAGTCGAGGAGCTGTTGGGCTTCTCTTGAACACACCATGGCCCTGGAAGGATGAAGCCATGCTCTCTCAAACCTTCTTTTCTTCGTTGGGTGAAGCCACCTCTTGTCATCTCTGTTCTGCGGAATCTTCCGATAACCCCTCCTGTGAACTCAGCCTTTGAGCTCGTCCTGGCGGCGTTTTGTTTACTACCCGACTAGGGTTGAGGCTCTGTGGATCCGTCAGATGCGGGCTCTATAGGAGTATCCTCTTCTTGCTTTTCTCGATGGCCTGAGGAGGGGGAGGAATGCCTGTTCCTCTCGGATGGATAGGCTTGGCATGAAGATTCGTGCTTAACTCCTTGTCTACGGAAGGGCATTGCAGGACGAGTGGCGCTCTTCTCCAAGTCATTCTCTATGTTACAGTAAGAAGTGTGTTAAAGGTATCTCTTAGTGTAAGTTTTGTGTTAGCATGTATTTTTTCGATTGCTCCCTCTCGCTTGAAACTGGCAGGTCAGGCCACCTCTGGTGCTCCCATACTTGTTCCGCCTATGTGTATTAGGTTCGACTGCTTCCCTTGGGGTGGATTCTCTCTGGTAGGTTGGAAGGGCACCTAAAATGCCTTAATTTCTTCTTAGGGAAGCTCTGCAACTATTCGAGTCAACCAGCTTTCTGGAGATTTCATGACTGCTACATCTATTGATAAATCTAATCTTTCTAAGCTTCGGCTGGTCCATTGTTCCTCATCCCTTATAGAAACTCTCACATAATCAGTCTTCTGATTCACGCAAAAATCTCAGAATTCAACAATGAACTGTTCTTCCAAATCTTGAACCAACATTGGAGTATGGGTATGACCTGGAGGCTCACGATTTTCTGAACAGTTTCTACACATGAGTGCGTTGCTTGCTGGCGGCATACCTGGATGTTCTACAATGCCTGATGCAATGGGTCATGATTCAAGAATGGGAGGCTCACGGATCAAAAAGGGGGATGGTCATGTTCAAAACATTCAGGAATTGTATTATGACTGGGAGTTACTCTGGTTTTTGATCTATCACTAAGTACAACCTCATGGACTTTCATGGCCTCTAGGGATTTGGTTTGAGCATGTCGCATGTACTCCCAAGACGTGATTCTCATCTGTGTTGCAGGCTGATGCAACAGGGCTGAAGATTTTGGACAATGTTCGTGCTCAAAACTATGTGTTTTCTTTCTCCACTTCCTACACGTGCTCAATGCGGACTTGGCAATGAGCTGTCCATGTTCCTCACTTTCTGGAGTGACATCTTTGAAGATTGACGTCGCAATGGCTTGGTCATAGTAAATTATGTTTGTTCATTGCTCTTGATGACAAGTGTTCCATAGTTTTTTTTCTCTCAATTGTAGCCCTACATATATTAAGAGGTGCGAACTTGTTCACAAACCAGTTAACTTTGTTTTGAAAATGAATAAAAGTAGTGGCTCGTTACGACTGCTCATGCTTGTGTGTTGATTGGTCTATGTTCTCCATAATTGATGGCTGCATTTGTGATTTTGCTTTTTTCTTTTTAATCAGTAAGGATGATAAACCAAAAATTGCACCATCATTACTACTATATCACTGTGCAAGGGCTTCTTGAGAGGGCATTGCTTGTGCAAGGGCTTCTTGAGAGGGCATTGCTGTTGTAGGGGTCATGAATGAAAGGTTGACATAATCTCATAGACTTTTGATTTTGGTTCATTTCACCTTTTTTTTTATGGGCCCTATGGTTATACATGGTTACCAGATGATTTAAGTTTAACCCACAGCTCTATATAATTAGAACCACGAGGCTCCTTGTTCCCTTGGCATGCCTAATTGAACAGATCAATAGCGAATTAATATCAATGTTATCTTCTGCAATATTGGGAGAACCATCATGGTAAGATCTTAGAAGACTTGTGCTATCTGAAGCTTAAGCTTATGTAGAACTGCTGTGAGGATGAATCCTTGATTCTGAGCTAGTCAATCCATAGATAGGGCTCGCTATATGAGAATTTTCTTAAAAGATATGCAAGAATGTGTTCTAACCATGGTTTCAAACTCTAAAAGTCATGTCTTGCACATTACTTGTAGCTTAATAAATCTTGAAGATTGCTTCTAGAAGGGTGTTTTCTTTCAGGTGTCTCTCCTGAAAGATATAAGAACAGATCTGATAGGACGACAGACAATGTTGTCGATGACTTATCAATATGGGATTGGTTCAGACTACACAGAAATTTCTCTACATTGAGCTATATTATGCTTAGAAATCTGTTAGTTTGGGGGCATAGGAATGTCATGATTTCCTTTATTTTTTGATGCATTGCCTCCATGCTTCATTGTAATTTTTTTCTGATGTTTTTCTCAGTTGACATGCTTATCATTGGGAGGTTATGTGATTGTGCTACTAGTCTGAGGCTTACTGCTCTTATAGCACAAGATTACTCCTAATCTTGTATATCGCAGACGTGTAGGATTAATCTCACCTTGTAAAAAATGGCATCTGGTGATAGCTGGTTCTGAATATCTCTTCTCTATATGCCACTACAATGACAAGTGAAAGTTTTGAAGTTTAGTGTGATCACCTTTTTTCTTGGAAGAAAAGTAGATTGGTGCATCATTTGTTGAAAGTGTGCACTATCCTATTTTGAAATGGTGTCCAGAAAGAATATTATCTTCATTATCTGGCACCATGCTGTGCATAGGGAAAATCAAGTGCATATTTTTGAATAATAGCTAAGTATGGAAACTCACACATGTACGAAATGTGTTGGAATTATCACTCCACATCATTTTCAGTACTCATCTGCACATGACTATGCACTTGGCACACTCATTCACTATACTAAAAGAGCAGCATGCTTTGCACTACAACATGTCACACCTACACATGTTTTGTCAATACAATATGATTGATTGTGCATAATTAAGATCAGTGAGATATGCAGAATTAGAAAATATTATAGGGAACTTTCAATGATTACCCATGCTCTTTTTGGTCTGTTTTCATTTTTCCAGGCAAGAGGTTGAGGGTGGTGGTGGATATTCTACCTTACTTGTGGACTGAATACTGCACCCATAGACTTTCCATGTGATCATGTTCTGGCTGTGCACCAGCCCAATGTTTTCTTGGATATTGGTTGAATTACTAGAGGTTATGACCATGCATGTTGATAATGATCTTGCAGGCCACAGGAAACATGAGATACGATCTCTGGAATTCCCATAAATGCAAGAGCCCCTTGTTTTAAAAAGATGAAGTGTTTGTTTTGCCAGGTTGTGGAACATTGAATGGGTTTTTTGAGTGTTTGTATAGTCTAGACTGCTAAAGGAACTCCATGATCGATGTGCATAGTTGACTGTAATTCATGATTGACCTAGTTTGATTTCACTGCTGTGTGGTCATAATGCTTGGAGCTCCACTTTATAAGCTTTGATTGCACAAAATGTGATCCACCTGATTGCTCAATTCATTCTGCAGACTTTAAGTACTCTCACCTTTTTGGGCTCCTAGACCAGGAATAATTGACTGTGTGATTTCGGTAATGACTTAGGATGCAGAATGCTAGTACTGCAAGAATGTTTACTGTAACATGTGCATGTATTCATCAAAGGAAAGTTACAGGCATGTAGGGGTAACTTTGTTGATTCTGACCTATTTGAAACTCTTTTGTAAAGGTTACGAGTGTTCGTTTTTTGCTAGGGAAGTCACTCCCTAGTTTCACAATACTCAATTAAGGCTTAATTTCTCATAATACAGTTTGGATCAACACCTACAGATCTTCAACAATGATCCTTCTTGACTCCCATAGATGCTCTCTTGTGAATGATGTGTTTATTGCATACTCATAGGTTTTATGATACTTTTGAAAACTTGTGACTGACCCCTATGGAATTGGTGTGTAATTACCCTCTATACTGATTTTGGGAGAAACTTAGCATGATTAGGGGCTCAGACTAGCCTTGCTTCTTTTATGGATAAATTGCCTGCATATTCTATCACTCTCGAAATGATTCCCTGAGTAAGGCGCTCACCTGATCTTACAGTCTAATCTTGATTAATCACTACATCTTTTTCATATGAAATGGCTCGCATGAAACTAAAATTCTAGGCACTAAAAATATTGGTGTGTTATGATACAGTCATCATCTTAGCTTTGTGACTAGTCATGGCTGGATTAATCAAATAAGTTTTTCATTACGGGCTTACACTTATTAAGTTGCTGCATTAATCATTCTTACCTCTGCTAGATAATGTGACACTATGATTTGCAGAAATTGCTCTTGATGACTGTAAAAGCGAGTGTGCTTTAAGTATTGGTGAATTGGCAAAATTTTAAGTCATATGGTCTGCCACTTGTGTTCTTCACCTTTGGTGCTTTGATTTGCAGAATGCAGGAATAGCTAGCTCTCCATGTGGATGTAAGCCAGTCCTTTAGGACTTGATGTCCCCTGAAGTGGAAACTAAATCTGAAATAAATGTTTATCTCATTATGAGATGCAGTCTACTTGCTCTTTTGTATGTCATTTCAGGTTTTGGAGCAGGCATTCCCAGCCTTACAAAAGACTGCGTAGTGATGTTAATGCTGGGCTGACTGCCCCCCAAGGGGATTGTGTCGCTCAACTTTGAAGACTGAAGAAGTATAGATTGAAGAAAAGACTGACGACTTGAAGATTGGTAGCATTGCAGATTTGAAGATTAGCTTGAAACTTTGCAGATTTTGAAGACTTGAAGATTTTCAGACTTGAAAGACTCTACCTTGGGTCGGTTCAGCTATGTATGCTCTTCTCTTAGCTTTGTGCGAGGACGACAAAGTCTAGGAGGGGGAGGAGTGTTGTTATAAGGATCGCCCATAATTTTTCTCATGCTATGGCATCCTTTAGCCTTCATAAAAAACCCCTTTTTTGTAATTAGGAGATGTCCATATGAACACTCTCCTAAAACCCCTTTTTGATATTTCCTTTAGTCTAAGGTATTGAAGCCTTCTCCATAAAGTAGCCTTTTTTGTGCAAATTCAAAATCCCCACGTTCAAAACTCCCACACGCTCATTTCCTTTGGAATGTGTTGTTAGAAAGAATCTAGAGAGATATGACCATGTGCTCCTTTTTGACTTTTCCAAATGAGCACATGGGGGAATTGAGCTGAGCCTATAAATAGAGGCTATTTCTTGTAAAGAGGGGTCCCTTGGCCATGGCCTTGGCCTCCATGCTAATGGAATGAAGGATCATTTGGCTTCCACATTTCTCCTTGTGTGCTAGGCGTTGATCCATGTTTGTGGGTTTGGCATTTGGGGTTGTCTTGTGTGTGAGCATTGCCCTCCCTTGTTCCTTTTGACGTTGGCCATGGTGCCATTGTTCATGGACGTGGGTGTGTGTGCGTTGTTTGCATTTCTTGCAACTCCTCTTGGAAGAGCCTCTCACTTTCATGTGAGGCGATTAGGGTCTGTTGTTCCCCTTTTCTCAACAAGGCTTCTTTTCCTCTTTAATATTTTTTTGCTTTTCTTCCTCAATTGGGGTATTTTGATTTTTTTATACTCGGTTATTCTAATTTAATGGTTTCTTTCCTTCTTTAATTACATTTCTCTTTTCCTCCTTAGTTAGGGTTATAGTAACTTTGAAGTGCACTTTCTTTTCATTTTCCCTAGACTGCCTTTTTGTCACTCTTCTATCTCCCTCATCTACCTCATTGTGCATATCACCCCGTCTCCGTTTCTCTTTTACATTGGCAATGTGAGAAAGCAGAGGACTGATCAACAGGAGATTGCCATGCAATTTTATGCATAATTTTATCCCTAGATCTTACCAATGTCTCAATAGAATAGGAGAGTTGACTTGTAGTTGTCTAAACCCCCTCTTCTAATGGCTCTAATCTAGTTGTTGAAGTACTGGTGGATGCACTGGAGATAGTTATGTTTTCATATAATTTTTTCATACCTCCTTTACCCTAATTAACCGCCAAAGGAAGTCGCCTTCAAACATCACATAATTTTCTATCAATTTCAACTACAAGCTGATTATCTTTAGCTTGTTCTAATTCTTCACATGCATAAGTAGCATGGTCTTGACTATCACACCATGCACATTGTCTACTGCTAGTTCTTCCTTTTCCAATATTTCTTTGAAAAGTTGGTTGAGCAGCTAATTGAGTAGGAGGAGCTTGCTGAAAAGGTGGCTGAGGAGGAGTGATTTGTGGCATTATAGGCTGCATTGGTGAAGCAAATGTTGCTTGTCCCAATCAACTACTACTAGCCTTATGCTCATGTAAGCTCATGAAAAAAACTTTGTTATATAAATGTGCAACCTCTTTTGAAAGAGATGCTTGCATGTTCATCACATTCTCCATTTTCTTGAAGAAAATGTCTAGTTGGAATGCAATTGAAGTCTTAGGAGCAACTACAACATTGGTTGTAGCCACAATTGCAGGTGTTGGCATGTTGGATTTTCCTATTGTAGGTAAGTCTCTAGGCTGAGTAGAATTTGGATTTTCATATAATAAGGATTTACATTGCCTCATCTGAGCAACGACCTCTATTTCACCTTTAATGATTTGCTAGTTATCAGTCGATCCATAGATCTTACCAGGTTCTTCAATCAACCTCAGCTCTATCCTATGGACCTAAGATCTTCAGGAAATGGATGATAAAATATGGGTTTAGCACATTTCTATTAGCTTTAGGAAGTTGAGCAAATGATCTCATAAATGCACCATGCAGGTGAGTTAGAGACTCACAAGAGTTCAGGGAGTTAATTCATCTTAAGAACCCTTCTTGACTATGTTGATTGAAGTCTTCAAGAAAGAACATTTTATGAAGTTCTTTCTGAAAGTCAGTCCAAAGTATAGTTGCATGTTCATGGATACTTTCTAAAATAGATCCAGAGACAACTTATCTGAAGTACTCTACTAGTACATTCTTAGTTTATCCTTGGATCTGTGGATGCTCCTCAAATGCATTCAGTAATCAGTAATACTAAAACTATTGAATTTACCTTTTTCATGCAAGATTGTTTGCACTGTTCATGCACCTTTCTTTTCAGTTATCATATTTTTTAATACTTCTTCCATTTTATGCTCTTGATGTCGCCTAGGGTGAAGTATTAAATCTATGATGATAGGTTCTAAAAGCTCTTTGAATTGCCTAAAACTATCACTATATGGGATAGATAAATACATAGATAGATAGATAGATAGATAGATAGATAGATAGATAGATAGATAGATAGATAGATACATAGATCGATAGATAGATAAATACATAGATAGATAGATAGATAGAGAGATAGATAGATAGAGAGATAGATAGATAAATCGATAGATAGATAGATAGATAGATAGATAGATAGATAGATAGATAGATAGATAGACATACAAACAAACAAACAAACAGACACACAGACAGACAGACAGACAGAGAGACAGACAGAGAGAGAGACAGACACACACACAGACAGAAAGACAGATAGACAAACAGACAGACAGATAGATAAATCAATAGATAGATAGATAGATAGATAGATAGATAGATAGATAGATAGATAGATAGATAGATAGATAGATAGATAGATAGATAGATAGATAGATAGATAGATAGATAGATAGATAGATAGATAGATAGATAGATAGATAGATAGATAGATAGATAGATAGATAGATAGATAGATAGATAGATAGATAGATAGATAGATAGGCAGATAGATAGATAGATCGATAGATTGAACTTTGTTAAAGATTAGACTTTTGAACCATCTTTTTTCGTACTTTTCTTTTATTTTTCTTTGTTCTTCTTTGATTAATTCTTCTTGAGGGAATCTATTTTCTTGTTTTTAAAGTTTATAATTCTTGATTTTTGCTTCCTATATTTACTTTAATTTAAACTAAAATCTTGTTTTGTATTCGTTTTTAAGGTTTTCTTATTTTTTTTAGAGGTTTTTAATAGTAATGATAAAAAGAAAAAGTAGCAACAAATAACCAAGCAAAGAAGCTAAGAACAAGTTTTCTTAATGCAAGTGAAATGATATCTCAATGCAAGTGAGATAAAGTCTACAATAGCAAAAAGAAACCTTTCTTTATGGCCTAAAGTACTTACAATGAATAAATGATTCTAATACAAATGAAGTGATTTCTCATGAAAATTGTAAAGCATTCTTTTTTATGTGTTTTTATAAATAAAAGAGGCTTATAACCTAATGTGCATACAGTGATTATCTTCTAATGCAAGTAAAATAAAAACAATTCTTTTTATGTACTTTATGCAAAACAATGAAAATGCAAGTGCTCTATCTTTTTGTGTGTTTATGTTGAATTGAAAGAACTTGAAAAACCATTATCTTAAGTTTGCTAAAGTAGAGGATTTAATGTGCATTGTGATATTTCATTTACAATTTTTCATAAATACAGAAAACTAGAAGTGAATTGTGCAATGAAGAACTTCTTTTCTGTCAATGGGGGGAGGGGGGGAGGGAGAAGTGTCAAAGCTCCTCCTTCTTGAATGCTTCTCTTCCCTTAGAGGCATCAGTGATGGAGAGTGTTAATCTCCAAAAGAACAAGTTATTCTTGATGTTAGAGCACCTCTATATCAAGAACAACTCATGACCTCAACCAATTTTGGAAAACCAATGCCAAATTATCAAGATTTCAACTAACTATGAAGAAAATGAATACTTAGAAAAGTTTGCTACACTTAATCCACTCATTGACTGATCAGATGTGTAACATATTCAATGAAACTTTACACAAGGTGTCTCAAATCTCTCCAAAAGATGCAGTAAATCTTGAGATTTTCTTTAAACAATGTACCTATCTCTGAAACTGCTCTTCTCTAAAGTTGATTTTGGCACCTCCAACTTCTAATGCATGGTTCTCCCAATGTAGACCTTGTTTATTCAAATGCTTTTAGCCACAAGTAGCTTGCCTCAAAACTTAAAGAATGAGTGCTTAGTTTCTCAAAACTTTACACTCTACATCGAGATCTAATCAAAACATTGACGACCCGGATTGCACGTGCTCCTTCCTTCACTTCTTCTCGTTTACACATGTAAATGTTCGTGTCTTCAATTCTCTCGCCCTAATTACAATCAAACTGAAAAAACTTGTACAGAGGTCACTCATTGATAGAATTAGACTTGTACAAAAGCATTCATCAAGAAGATAAACATAGAAGGAGCACTAAGCAAAAGATCGAGGCGCAACTTTCTTCTATTCAAGAAAAATTACATCTAAGTGATACATCAAGTTCTTCTCACTTTCTAAAGTCTCTAACGACATCTAAAACTTGTGTCCCTCATACTCGTAGTACATCTATATCAAGCATATATAGATGTCTACATCCCGATTCATGAAAGATACAAAGCTTTTATGAACTAATTACAAAAGTAGTATACATGTATATAGAAGTCCTCTTCTTCTAACCATGCACTAAACTTCAAGCTTCATATGTTGATCTTTGATTCATTCTTTGACTTCAAATCTTTTTCCAAATCATCAATTGATGATTGTCTTGCACCAACACTCAGTTCCCTAGGGAACATCCCTCAACAACCAGGGAAAAGGATCTGGGATAGCAAGGGCTCAACTCTTCATTCTTTCTCCATATACATGCAACCAAGAGAAATGCAAAGTTTTAAATTTTAATAAATATTGCTTCATATCTAACAATCCTAAGCACACCATTGTCACGTTTCATGTTGGGTTGACCAAGAATTTCAGGGCATGAACGAAGACCACCGGGTGGATCAGTTTTGTTTTTTCAACGAGTCTTACTCTGTGACTACATGCAGGGTGTTTTCTCAGTGCACTTTAGGACTTAAGACATGAAAACAATGCTGTATGAAGTGTTTCTTTATACTCTAGTGGTCTATGCTATGGAATGCAAATGGTAAACATCATTTAATTACATGCAGAACCCATCATCACTTGCTTTAACAAGTAAGCTACTATCTGCCTTAGACACTTGGAAACCAAGCTCTTTCAAGAACTTCAAAAGTTTGTAATTCCATTCCCTTGGGGCCTCTTTATACCTAGACACACTACGATCTTTATACCTCTTTGTCTTCTAAACCCATTTGCATCCAATGATTTTCTGATTATTTGGTTTTGGAACAAAATCCCATGGCTCATTCTCCATCAATGCATCATACTCCTTCTGCATATCTTTCTCCCGATTTCCCTTACCTTTTGCCTCTTAATATGTAGAAGGTTCTTCCTCTGCTTTCACCATATAAGCATAATCTTTAGTGGTAAAAAATGAAGTATCATAGTTATACCTTGTAGGTTGCCATATGTGCCTTGATGATCTTCTGAGTTCTCCACTTCTTGAAGTTTCTGATTCATCACATTCTGGATCAAACCTTGGCATTTCTTCAAGTTCAACTGGTGCTTCATTGTTCTCTTCTTCATCAAATATTTGAACCTTTGTTTTACATTTCTTTTGGTTCAATGTTTCTTCATCGCCTGCATGAATATTAATTGTACCTGCATACCAAGTACCTTGCTCATCAAATGTAACATCCTTTGACACAAGGAATTACTTTGTGGATGGACTCCACAATCGATAACCCATCTGCTTATCATCATAACCAATGAACACATACTTTTCAGCTTTAGGTTCCAATTTATGCCTCAACTGAGATGGCACATATGCATATGCCAAACACCCAAACACTTTGCAATGATCTAAGGTAGGTCTCTTACCCCAACATGCTTCATATGGTGTCATACCCTGCAAATCTTTACATGGTAGCCTATTAACCAAGTATGTGGTTGTATTTATAGCCTCATCCCACAAATAATTAGGGCAATTTTTCTCCTTCATCATTGAACTTGCAAACTCAACAAGAGTTCTATTCCGCCTTTCTACTATACCATTTTATTGAGGAGAGTATCTGCAAGTAACTTCCCTTTTTGTACCTGCATTCCACAAGTAATCATTGAACTCATTAGAGAAATACTCTCCCCCTCCATCTGACCTTAGTCTCTTCAATTTTTGTCCTGAAAATATTTCTGCATACACATGGTTATGTTTAAATGTATTAAACACCTCTGATTTATCTTTGATCACATATATGGCATGACCAACATTGACTTGAATCTTCAATGTGAATAGCCTTCCTTCTTTCTTTCCTAAAACAATTTGTTTATACCCATTGCTAGGGTCTTCCACAAAAACTCCATCATTACTGAACCTTACTTCATAACCTTTCTCTACAATTTGCCCTACACTTATAAGATTCTTTGGAATTGTAGGAACATACAAAACCTTACTTAGAAGAGTGCTTCCATCCTCGGCCTTTACTGATCCAATGGATTTCACATTGTGCTTTGTGTTATCACTTGTTTGAACTACATGATTACTCACCTTATTCTCCAAATCAGTCATCAAAGCTATATTGCCACTCAGGTGATTGCTACCCCTAAGTCAATGTAGAAGACTCTTTGATCTTCACTTTGACTTTCACAAGTTGCATTCATAATCAAGCTTTCACATTTTGAATCTTCAAAGATAAGTTTCTGTATATCTGCAACAGTCCGGGTCCTCCTTTCTTCAATTTTGATGACTCCTTCTCTGATAACACTGATGGAGAGTGCTAATCTCCAAAAGAACAAGTTATCCTTGAGGTAAGATCACCTATATATCAAGAAAAACTCATAACCTCAACGAATTTTGGAAAACCAATGCCAAACTATCAAGATTTGAACTAACTGTGAAGAAACTGAATACTTAGAAAAGTCTGCTACACTTAATCCACTCATTGACTGATCAAATATGAACATTTTTCAATGAAACGTGTATTTTTGCACCTTTTCCAAGTTAAATATCTCCAAAGGATTTAGTAAATCTTGAGATTTGCCACTAGGATTGCACCTGCTCCTTCCTTCCATTCTTCTCATTTACACGTAAATGTTCGTATCTTCAATTCTCTCAGTCTGATTACAATTAAACTCAAAAAGCTTGTACAAAGGTCACTCATCTATAGAATAAGACTTGTACAAAAGCATTCATCAAGAAGATAAATAAAGAAGGAGCACTAAGCAAAAGATCGAGGTGCAACTTTCTTCTATTCATGAAAAATTACATGTGAGTGATACATCAAGTTCTTCTCAGTTTCTATAGTCTCTAATGACATCTAAAACTTGTCACTTATCATCCCTCATACTCGTAGTACATTTATATCAAGTATATATAGATGTTCACATCTCGAATCATCAAAGATACAAAGCTTTTATGAACTAATTACAAAAGTAGTATACATGTATATACAAGTCTTCTTCTTCTTACCATGCAATAAACTTCAAGCTTCATATGTTTTTTTAATATAAAGGAAGTTCGGCAATAGCCTACTCTCCCGGACTTGAATTAAATTACAAGGGTACAAAAGAAGGGGACTAGTGCCCACGGGACCCCCCAAATCCCACAAAGCAGGGGAGGCTTGGTTGATTCCTAGGTTGCATTACAAAGAAGGTTGATCACCCTCTCGTCGCCCTCATGTGGGACCCACTTGGGTTTGAGCTTGTTGTTGATCAAAAGGAGGACTTGATGGTGCCTGAAGGGGGGGGATTTCTTACTGTTGACAATCCTCTTGCCAAGGAGGAAAAGAGATTTCTCAATCGTCCACTCCTTGGGAGGGTCGCCGAAGTTGAGAGCACACCGCTCCCGCCAAATTTTCCACAGGACTTCCCCTCTGATTGCGTTCCAGAGAGCCGCAGAGCATCCAATCGCTTCTCCCAAAAGGACTTGTTTCCAGCTAAGCTGTTTCTGAACTCTGATTTTCAGTCCAACCGTCTGCCAAATTCTGTAGGAGTTGGGGCAAGTAAGGAAGATGTGTGGGACATCTTCGATTGCACGGTGGCAGCGTTTGCACCACGGAGGGATCCCACAAATTTTGCTAGCCTTTTGGTTAGTCCAAATTCCTCGATGAAGAATTTGCCATAAGAGGACAGACTTCTTAATCTCTATAAGTGGGTGCCAGATACCCATGAATTTCATGTCCCACCGAAGCCGCGTCCAAGACAGGCACCACTTCTTGTTGAGGCTGATCTGGAGGTCAGTCGTTTCTTTGATGTTCGGGATTTTGAGTAGGCTATTTCCATTGTGCCATTTGAGACCACGCGCGTTCGGAGCATCATGTCCCATGAGAAGGAGAGTTTTGTGGCGCTCCCAAGCGAGGCATCTGCTTTGCAAGGTGTTCCATTCTTCGTAGGAGATGTTTATGCGAGGGTCGATATCCTCGAAGTTGATCCAACTGTTGGTGTCATGTTTCCAGAGGTGTTTCCATTTTTTGAATCCTTTGTTCCATAACTTCTTGGCATTTTGAATGTTCCACGACTCCACACTCCGGATGCCATGTATCGGAAACCAGATAGAGTCGTTTTGTCTGATTCCGGCCGCCCACTTCCAGTCTGCACTAATTCTTGTGAAGCTTTTGACTTTATTCCAGCCCTTCCAAAGAGAGCATACGAGACTGGAGCCTTTCGGGAAGACAGGTATCGGGGAGAATAGCAGGGTCATGATGTCAAGGTTCTTCCAGTTCGGGGACCCCGTGAGGGCCAACTCATTTTTGTTTCTGAAGATCAGCTTGGCCCATGAGGCCTCCCTATTGCACCAAGCTTTAATCATCCATTTGGCTGCTAGTTTGTTAGCCATACACCCAATGTCCAGGATGCCAAGCCCCCCGCTATCTCTAGGGCTGGTGCAGATGGCCCATTTGATTTTAGGCACCCCCCTTCTGTTATGATCACCCGTCCAAAGAAAGTTTCTGCAGATGCTACTCAGTTTGGACAGGCCTTGTTCATTCGGTCTCCAGCAAGAAAGGAAATAGATGGTAGACGAGAGGAGGAACGTGTTGATAACCATCGCCCGTCCGGCGAGATTGATTTGCATGCCTCTCCAGTAGTTGAGCTTGTTTTCAAGTTTGGCCAGCACCCAGTTCCATCGCTGCTCCATAGAGACGCCAAATCCCAAGGGGATTCCAAGAAGCCGAAAGATTTGGCCCTGCGGAATGATTTGACAGCCATGAACAATGAGAAGGCCAGGTTGGTGTCCCACGATGGCCCTAAAGGCGGTCTTATTGTGGTTGATCTTGGATCCAGAGGCCACACAAAAGGTATCAAGGCACCTCCAGAAAGTCTCCAGGCTGGTATTATCGTTGTGAACGAACGCATTCATGTCGTCGGCAAACAGTCTCATGATGATTTGATTGTGGTCATGAGGTAGTTGGAGGCCTTTGATATTGCCAGCCTCCACATGATGAGCCACAAGTCTGCTTAGCCCCTCAGTGGCGATGGCAAAGAGAAGGGGGGCAAGAGGGCACCCTTGTCTAATAGATCTTTTAAGATGGATCGCCTTCGACAGTTTGCCGTTAACGTTAATTTGGGTCGTTGCGTTACCGAGAAGGGTCGCGATCATTTTGGTGAATTTTTGACTACATCCGAGGTCTTGGAGCGACTGCAGAATATAGTCCCATTCTAGCCTATCGTAGGCTTTGTCAAAGTCGATCTTGAGGAAGACCACATCTTGATTAGACTCATTTGCAAATTGAATACCTTCCCAAATATCCATAATGGTTTCCAGGATGGACCTGCCTTTGATGAAACCTTTTTGGTCCTCGCTAAGCCAATATCTCAGGTGGCACGCAAGTCTGTTGGCAATGACTTTGGCGACAATCTTGTACCCTGTTTGGAGCATCGTAATTGGCCGCCAGTTCTCGATTCTGTTTTTTTCCCCCTTCTTGTGAATCAGCTTGATAATTCCATTATTTATACAAGAAGGAAGAGCACCAAATTTTAGCGCTTCTTGCCAAACCATCCGAAGAGGGGTGGCGACCACCAGCTTGAAGGATTTAAAGAACTCGTTAGTGAGTCCGTCGGGCCCCGGGCTTTTGCCGAGAGGGAGGGCATCAATGACCTCAATGATTTCTGATTCAGAGATCGGGGCATGGAGCAGGGAGTGGAGGTTGGGTGGTATTCTCCGGGGGGAAACCCTAGAAATGGCAGCCATGCAGTCCCTTCTATGGTGGGAGAGGGGGTTCGAGGTTCCCAGGAGGCTCGTGAAGTGCCCTTCGATGATGCCAAAATTATCTTCTTCCGAGTTGCATAAATTGCCATGTGGGTCTAGCAGTAGGGGGATCGTTTCTCTGTTGTGTTTCCTTTTAAGGATACTGCACATCTCTTTGGTGGGTTTGTCGGCTTTTCCAGCCCACCATTCCTTGAAGAATATTTGCAAGTTTTTCCTTTGTATTTCTTCCTCGTATCTCAACGCTGCTCTGATTCTTCGGAGACCTTTCTGGGCTTGGTGTTTTCCTTTGTTCACTTCCTCCTCGAGTCGCCAGAGTCTGTGGTAAAGCGCTTCCCTACGAGCCCGCCGCACGGTCTCGAGCATCTTCTTAGTTCTGATCATGATCTTGCGAGACTTGTCGACCGCACTTCTCCAGCACTTGGCTGGGGCCAAGCCAGAGGCGAACGCCACCTTCCACACATCGGCAATCTCTTGATGGACTGAGGGGAGAGAGAAGGTGGAAGCGTTGGCATGGAACCACGGAGCCTTGTGGGTCCTGTAGGAGGGTTGAAAAGTGATAACGATCGGGTAGTGATCGGAGATGGTGAGGTCAGTACGTTGCGTGATTGAAGGGTGGCCCCACTGATGAGTAAGGCTCTGAGAGATGTAGCATCTATCAAGTCTAGCTTTCCTCAGATCCTCGCCCGCCTGGAGATTCGACCAGGAAAAGCCATTCGAGTCTTTGAATTCGACCAGATCCAGGTGGAGTTTGGTCATGTCCCACATTTCTTTCTCCCGACTGTCAATGACCCTGCCCTTGCCCATCCATCTGTCCATAGGGTCCTCCACCATGTTGAAGTCTCCACAAATAATCACGTTGTGAGGAAGCGAGTCAAGAGAAGTCCAAGTGTTCAGCCCCTCCAAATCCCCGTTAGGGGCGTATAAAGAAACCATAGTAGCACAGAGGGGAGCACCAAAAGATACCGCAATCCAGCGGTGATTTGCATCTTCAATGGAGCTCTCGAGCTTTTCAAGCCAGGGTTGTTTAACACCGATGGCCGTTCCACCGGACCCCCGCTGGTGCTTTGTTGGGATCCACACATGGGCCGAGGAAACCTGTCTGAGCCGTTTCAGAAGGTCTTCTCCGTCAATTTTAATCTCTTGAATGCATATAATGTCTGGTTTTAAGCTTCATATGTTGATCTTTGCTTCATTCTTTGACTTCAAATCTTTTTCCAAATCATCAATTGATGATTGTCTTGCACCAACACTCAATTCCCTAGGGAACATCCCTCAACAACCAAGAAAAGGGATCTGGGATAGCAAGGGCTCAACTCTTCATTCTTTCTCCATATACATGCAACCAAGAGAAATGCAAAGTTTTAAATTTTAATCAACATTGCTTCATATCTAACAATCCTAAGCACACAATTGTCACGTTTCATGTTGGGTTCACCAAGAATGTCAAGGCATGAACGAAGACCACTGGTTGGATCAGTTTTGTTTTTTCAATGAGTCCTACTGTGTGACTACATGCGGGGTGTTTTCTCAGTGTACTTTAGGACTTAAGACATGAAAACAATGCTGTATGAAGTGTTTCTTTATATTCTAGTGGTCTATGCTATGGAATGGAAATGCTAAACATCATTTAATTACATGCAAAATGTTTTCTCTTTTTAGATCAGGAGCTAACATTCATGATTCTAAAGATTAAATAAAAACTGATATAACCCTATACAAATTATGTAAATTTAAGTAAGACTTTCAAGTTCTAAGACAATGTTCCAA
Source organism: Ceratopteris richardii (assembly GCA_020310875.1). NCBI lineage: Eukaryota > Viridiplantae > Streptophyta > Polypodiopsida > Polypodiales > Pteridaceae > Ceratopteris > Ceratopteris richardii. Next base: position 79,120,569 of record CM035410.1, read on the forward strand.
GACAATTTGATTCAAATCTCATCCGCTAGAGTAATCTAGATAGAAAGACTCGAGAGACTATAGCTTCAGTGAGCATCTATTGTGTTGCTTTTCATCTTCCCATTCATAAAACTTGTCAAGATCAGGTGCTCTTCAATGGTCTATAGAAAATATAATAGAAAAAAAACATAAGTATTTTTATGAAAAATTAAAAACACTCAAGTTATTATTAATTACTTTCAATTTTTATCCTATGCATAAAGATTGCTCATTTATATTATTTGCATATACTTATGCACACATAATCTTTCATACTTACATGTATACATTCATGCACTTACATCCATCCATTCTTATGCGCTTGTATACTCACATACTTGCTAATATTCATGCTCACATTCCTGCATGCATGTACTCATATTTACTCACATACATGTGTACATACATACTAATATGCATCATTTACTTGCATACATGCACATACATACTCACTAACATTCATATATGTCTATGCATGCACTCTCATGCATTCATGCATTTATGCCTTCATATCTATGCACATGCACATGTCTACCTCATACATGCACATGCATTCATTCCTCTGTGCATTCATGCACATGCATTCATGCACATGCATTTGCTCTACCAAATTCACAATCACCCACACGTAGCCACATGCATGCAAACACGTTGACAATCATTCATGAGACTTGCCATGACTTCATAGTAAATATCCACACATGGTTCTCTCTTTCCATTCAATTGCATCCCACTATTGGTTAGGTAGCTTAACCAAAAAATGTCTCTACTTATTCCAGATCCGATCAATGCTAAGCTTTGTGATAGCTAGAGATGATGGATCCGAAGTAACCGTCATTGTTGTTTCCAAATTTTTCATATTATTATCTTTCTCTATTCATAGGAATTCTTAGCTTCACTTATAGAAATTGCATATACACAATATAAAACATACCAACCAATCTTGTACATACATTCGAGTGCCCCTAACTATGGTTCTTTTCAATTATTAATGAATGACAATGATAGAGAGCTCCATTAGTGATATTATAATTCTATCACTCTTCATACATTCACATACTCAAACGAGTGGCTTTTCTCATAAGAGAGCATGGATGTTTTGCCTTTTCTATGTTCTCTCTCTCTCTCTCTCTCTCCCCTCACCCTCATTGTCTTCACTCGCCCACATCTGAGCACCTATAGAAAGCCCTCTCTCTCTCTCATTGTCTTCAGTCGCCCACATCTGAGCACCTGTAGAAATTCCTCTCTCTCTCTCTCTCTCTCTCTCTCTCCCTCTTTGTACCTGCAAAAAACATATTAGAAAAAACAACACACATAAACTTGTACATATATATAATTACACACTCTCGCATGCACACAATCTACTCTTAGTATCCATACACATATCACACGACCTAAATTCATACACACACACGTACACATATTCTCAACGTATACATTAGGCATACACATACACACTCAAATATGCCCATTTATGCTTTTTATTTGAGTCCTTTTGCTTTTATTTTTTATGATTTTTTTAATACTTTTATTTTAGGTCTAATTTAATAAAATGTTACACACACATTAGTACACACATTCATGCTACATATATACAGACAAAACATACAAGCACAAACACACACTCTAACATATAGATTATATTCCTTATAAACATACACACATCATACATTTTTAATATTAAGGTTAGAACACATAAATATATACACACGCTCCAATGAAGACATCACATATTTGGTCTTTGGAGTATAATTTTTGGCCAAACAACAAGACTCCAATGTATTTGATAATGGAACACAAAGCTTTTTATATGTGAAAATAGACCGAGCATCAACCCAACAAATCTCATTTTGTTCTAGTCCACTAGAATTGAAGTTACATGCATACATGTATACATAAGCTCATGGAGTTAGGGCACTTAAAGGTACCCACACATACCTATAGATGAGTGTCACTCTAGCACAATGGTGTGTACCAACGTGAGGAGATACACCTCATAAATGTCAATCCGTGGAGACGTGAGGACCGGTATGAAGACCAAGAGCAAGTGAAGTGCACAAGTGCGTGAGTGAAAGCACACAAGCATGCACACACATACACACACACGCGCACAAGGTAAGAGCAAAGAGTGGAACAATGGAAAGCTTCGATTACCAAACGAACTCTATTACAAAGCTGAAATCTACCATAATCTACCTCCAAAAATGAGCTCTCCAGCCCTTTTTATAGTTTTTGAGTGGTTTTGGCCCTGTCCAGACCTAGTGTCTGGCCTAGTTAAAAATTAGGTTCTAGGGCTTATTTGGGGGCTCAAACAGAATCTAAAAATTATGAAAATTGGTAGTATGATACATCTAATACTCCTCAAGCTCAAGGACTCCTTGGCTTGAACAAAATGGAGCTGTAAAAATAGAAAATGGTATTTACAATGATATTTAGTGATAAAAATCACTATTTTTATAGGGATTTCTTCTGAAAATTTGACATGTGAATCTTGGAGCTCCCTACTTGCTCCTTCTTCTCATGTGTTCACTTCCTTGATGCGCTTCCATGCTTTGTCCTTGATCTTGAGCTGCAACACTCCCCCCCCTCTTGAGTCTGTCGTCCCTGACAGACCCTTGTTGTAGTGGTTGTTCCATGTAGTACATTGAGAGGTAGTGCCCTTCATGTGTCAACAGCACCGGTCCATCTTTCCAATGCAGCTTGGTCATTTGTCTGGTTCTTCACTTTGTCATTGCTGCCTTTGCATGGACTTCTTCCTTGTATTCCAGCTTGATATTGTCTTTGTGAGCTTTTAAAAATTGTGAGCTACTCAAAAGAGGTTATCACTGTGGATTATGAGTAACTCCCATGGTGCATTGCTTCTGCGCTTGTTGTTGTCATCATGATGTCCGCTGGTTCGTCCAAAGATGGTGTTCCGTGTTTTCATGCCTAGTACTTGTAACCCAGAAATGATGATGGGTAAATATATTAGTGCATGGGTTGAAAACATTGGGTGCCTTTTGCACGGCCTTGTAATGTGGCCCTATGTATGCGTACTTGGGAAATGCATGGGAAGAAGTATGGTGCAAGAAATTGGGTCTTGAGCGAAGTGCTCAAGGGTATGCCGACGAAGAGGGTTCCTAAGGTATCATGGTTATAGTGTTGTTGAAGCATGCATATCTTACCATGTTGAAAGGTCTGTCGATCTTTATCTCCTCGTGTTGTACACCATCATTGTGTTTGACCGCTGGCTTGTCGTTTTGTTGATGGATGGCCTTGCTACTGGATGAGCTTCTTCAAACGCATGGTCATGTCTCCTCTCTCTCTCTCTTTTTTTTTTTTTTTTTTTTTGGAACAATGGCATAAAACAAGAAGAAAGGTGTTAGTATCAATAAAATATTGTACATGTGTCACATGTGCCTGGGATTCGCAATTGTATCTATGCACGGTCGTGTAATGTGGCTCTAGATTAATGCATACTTTGAAAATGCATGACCTGAATGGTGCAAAAGACAAGGTTATGCCAAAGGCACATGGTTTGTTGTTGGTCGAGGCTTTTTTATGTTAATTCTAGACTTGATGCAATTTTTGTTTGGAGGTGTCGATTGGATCTCGAAATGAGGTAATCCTCCTGATTGGAACCCATTTTAGAATAGGATTTGACCCTATAGAGATCACCTGAGGCCACTTCATCTTTGGATGCTTTCCAAACTTTGGTATCCAGTGTGGTTGGTTCGTTGGTTCGGTGGGTGTTGCTGGTGCTTTTGGCTTCCAAACCCATATCCTTTATGATTGTCTGCTTACTTTGGCAGAAGGGTTGGTTTTATCTTCTTTTGGTCTTTGTGCTCTGTTCTTACCCTTTTCTCTCCTTGGCTTCATTGTCGAGACCTTTTGCATGGTGGGGAACATAGGTCGTTGTGTCTGTAAGAGTTGCTTGTGTACCCACATCTGTGATCGCCCTTGTTGAGCTGTAGCTAACTTCTTAGGCACCCAAATTTGCATGTGATGATGGTCGGCCATCATCAATTGCTTTGGTACCCAAACCTGTTGAAGACCTTGGGATTGAGCTTGTCCTCGTTTCTGGGTGCTTCTTTTAGCATGTTTAGCTTGCTTAGATGGGATTGGTTGTGGTAAAGCTAGTGGTTGTTCTCCTTTTTGTACCCAAATCTGCTTCATGCCTGGAGCTTCTTTCTTCGTGAATTCCGTCTGTCGAGTTGATATAGCAGATGTCATTTTTGCTTGCCTCCTTGGTTGGGTTACACTTGCATTAGTATGTGAAGAAGAAGAGAGGTGTGCTGGCCTTTGAGCTTTGGCTTTCATGATTGAGTCCTTGTGCGTCATAGGGTCGGTGACACACACAAAATTTTCTTTACGAAGATTAGTTTCAGGAGAACTAAGAGAATGTGTGACCTTTGGATTTGTGAGCATGCACTTGTCTAATTCTAATGTAATGCATTGTTCATGTACCCAAACTTGAAGAAGTTGACTTCTTAGGTTCAAGTTGACTGCATGGTCATAGATCCAATCTTGACCTAGGAGAAGTGGCTCTGTAAGGTCCGCATCATGACACACTAGCATTTTGACTTTTATTGGAACATCTTGAAGGTAGATGGGAAGTTCCACCTCGCCTAAACAAGGGGTTTCCACACCTCCCAATCCTATGAGATAGGCTTCTATGGGCTTGATGTCCAATTGCAGGTCTTGGCAGTATGAAAGTCTAACTGCACTAGTTGCTGCACCTGAGTCAATTAATGCTCTCACAGTCTTTGCATTCTTCCCTTGCCCTACCACTATGGTCACAAATGGACGTCGATCAATTATTTGAGAAGCAGTTAGGTCCGATTTTTGGCACATGTCCATGTGATATTTTGGAGCTTTTGTGTTGATCTCTAGGCCTAATTGTCGTAACTTATTTCTTCTGATGCGCTCTCTCGCCTCTGCTTGTGCTTCTTCTCTAACCCTTAACTCCTCTTCTTTTCGCTTCTTAGCAGTGTTGAGTCTCATTAGCATTTCCTCTGTAAGAGGTTCTTGATATAGCTTGACTCGACAACCACTGATATAGTTTGGTAAGACATCGCCTTCTAGTGTGGCCAATTGAACTGCACCGCTAGTGGAAATTCTATTAATGATCATGGGTCCATATCCTCTTTTTTCCAATTTACGGGCATGTTGCTTTAGTGTATAAACCAACACTAGGTCTCCCTCTTTCAAGCCTTTATCCTTGATATGTGCATCAAAGTATGCCTTTTGCCTTTTCTTTGCAGCATAGATGCCTGCCGCTGCTCGTAGCCTTGTCTCACCTAAGCGTTCTAAATCAAAGATCCTCGAGGATAACTCGTGTCCGTTCCAATCATGCTCTTGTGCTACTTTTAAAGTTGGGATTAGGAAATCCAATGGTAGCATAGCATTTTGTCCGAAGACCATCTGAAATGGGGTGGCATTGAGTACCATTTTATAAGCAACTCGGTAGGCCCAAACATCATGATGAAGTTGTTTGTCCCAATCAGAGCGTTTGTTATTTACGAGTTTTGTCAATACGTTACATAGGATCTTATTCATGCTCTCAGCTTGTCCGTTAGCTTGTGGATGATAGGGGGCAGACTTCTTGTGTATCACCAAGAATTCTTGGAGAAGATTTTCAATGACTTCATTCAAGAAGTGTGTGCCTCTATCACTAACTAATTCTATTGGTAATCCATATCTCGTAAACACGTTCTCGAATAAAAACTTCGCCGTAGTTTGAGCATCGTTCTTTGTTGTGGCTTTGACTTCTACCCACTTTGTGAGGTAGTCCGTGGCTACAATAATGTATTCTGCATGGGAGTTTCTAGCTGGGGGGTTAATAGGACCTACAAAGTCTATGCCCCACTTTGAGAATGCACGTCCTCCCATCATTGGCCTCAGAGGCATCTCATCTTTTCGAATTGGGTACTGGGCACGTTGACATGTGTCACATTTCTTCACATAGGTATGTGCATCCATATGAAGAGTGGGCCACCAAAGTCCTGAGAATAGAATAGACTTGATTACTCTGTCAGGCCCAAAGTGTCCACCTGCCACACTGCTATGTGCAGTTTCTAAGACTCTCAAATAATCTGATTCATGAACGCACAATCTTAAATAGCCATCTTTGCATCTTCGGTATAGGTTATCACCTACTAAGGCATAGTCTTTAGCCTCCTGCTCCATACTTCGTTTTCTTGCTAGACTTGCCTCCTTGGGGGATGTTCCCGATCTTATGAATTCTACCAATGGAGCACTCCAGTCAGGAATTAACGACACGTGATAAAGGGTAGCATGCTCCACTGGGGGTCGCTCTTTGCACATTGGACAATTCTTCATCCACTCATGAATTTCTTTATCCATACTAGGCCAATACACTCCTAAACGTTTTAGATTTTGCAGTGTTCATTGTTTAGAATAGTGATTCCCTAGAAATCCTTCATGGGCTTGTTGCAACCAACTACTATGTTCATCATCCTCGACACAACAAGCTAGAACACCTTCCGTGTCTTGTTTATACATGCTTCCTGCCAATATTTGATAGCTTTGTGACCGCACAATTTCATCCCTGTCCGTCTTCACCTTTTTATTTGCGGGTCCAAAGGTTAGGACTGGTACCAACTTATTTGCCCATTTAGGAACAACTTCTAGATTGAACAGATAAGCATCGGGCAATTCATCCGACACTCCTTGCGGTGGCTCTCCTGAAGTGATGCGAGAAAGGTGATCCGCTCTGAGGTGGGTCTTACCTTGCCTAACAACCACTTCAAAGTCATATTCCATTAGTAAGAGGAACCATCTTACTAAGCATCCAGTATTGCAAGGTTTATTGACCAAGTATAATAAGGCTTGATGATCGGTGAAGAACTTAAACTTGTTGGCCAATAAATAGTGTCTAAATTTCTTTACAGCATATACCATGCCTAAGCCTTCTCTTTCGGTTGTGGTGTAGTTTCGTTCAGCAACATTCAATTGCCTGCTAGCATATGCTATAGGCAAATCTAAATTCCCTTCACCAGTTGGTTGTGATAGCACACATCCTATTGCATAATTGGATGCATCCACATGTACGTGGAATGGCTTATTCCAATCAGGAGTCGTCAGTATTGGTGCTGTGCACAAGCGTCTCTTCAACTCATTGAAGGACTTCTCGCATTCATCGTTCCACTCAAAATTTGTCAACAAGGCATAAAGAGGTTTAGCTATGATTGCATACATGTGAATGAACCTACGATAATATCCACAATGGCCCATGAAGGCCTGTACCTCTTTAACATTTTTTGGTCTCGGCAACTCCACTATGGCTTTTACTTTGTCCTCATCTGTCGATATTCCATTCTTAGAAACAATATGACCTAAGATTTTACCTTGACGTACCATGAACACACACTTCTCTGGGTTCATACACACTCGATATTCTCTACACTTGTTGAAGATCTGTCTAAGCTCAGGGATGTGGTATCTTCGCTCTTGGGAATGAGCACATAAATCATCCACATATACTTCTAAGCTCTTTCGCAAGAACTCTTTGAAGACATGACACATGAGTCTTTGGAATGTTGCAGGTGCATTGGTGAGCCCAAATGGCATCACACGAAATGCAAAGATTCCCCACTCTGTGGCAAAAGCTGTTTTGTGTTGATCTTCTGGGGCAATGGCTACTTGGTTGTAACCTGAAAATCCATCAAGGAAGCTATAAACTTCCTTGCCTGCAACACGCTCCAATAAATGTTCAGTGATTGGAAGTGGATAACTATCTCTGATTGTAGCAGCATTAACTTTTTTAAGGTTAATACACACTCACAATTTTCCATTCTTTTTGGGCACCACTACAATGGGGGACACCCATTCTGTATGCTCAATCTCATAGATAAATCCAGCTTCAATCAATCTATCAATTTCTTCTTTTATTTTGGCTGCATAAGTGTCATTATATGTGTAGGGCTTATGTTTAGTGGGCTTGGCATCTGCTATCATGGGGATCGTATGAGAACAAATTTCCGGATCTACTCCTTTCAAGTCTCTGTAGTGCCATGCAAATACGTCCCTATATTCCCTTAATAACGCTACCAACTCTACTTCCTCTTCTTTACTCAGGTCATCTCCTATGTATGTACATCTCTCTTCGTTCTCTTCGATGGTGACTACAATTTTTTTGGTCTTTTCTTTGTTATCATATGCTTCTCCTATTGTGGCCTCTCTCTTAGGCATTCGTACCAAAATTTTTTGGTCTTCTACTTCATATTTCTTGAATTTTTCTGGTACTTCAAACACTTGCTCCTCCTCTCCTTGTTTCACTACTTTTCGTTTCTTTTTCTTTTGACTATCTTCACTCCCATCCTTTGAATTTACCATTTTGATGCTTGTGAGAGGTTCTTCTTCTTTTTGGGTAATTACTCCTATGTCTTCTAGATAGTGCTCCTCTGAAATAAAGCAGCTATCCATCACAGTGGACTCTAGATCATCATCGTTCTCTTCTTCTCTTATGAATTCACTAGGGTCACATTCTTCTAGCAAGGGCTGACACATGAACACTGAAATATCATATCCCTCCTCATCACAATGAGGTGTCCATTGTTCTTCATTGACAACAATGTCCATGGTGGCTAGGATTTCTGCCCAACCATGAGGCTCAAATTCCTCATCTGGAAATATCATCGGCATATGGAAGGGCCTTCCTGATCATCTCGTAGACATTATTTTTTTCAAAGTTACATATAGCAAATGTGTGCTCAAACTCTACTCCACAGGTGGTTAGAGTTATCCCTTCGAGCAATCCTAGAGGTCTTCCCACATGGCTGTCAGCCATCTGAAGCTTCATTCTAGTTGGTTTTAATGTGGGCTTGCCCCATCGCTTCCACAGGGAGGTGGTTGCAATAGCAGCACCAACACCTGAATCTATGATTGCTTTGGTTGTGTAACCTTGGTAGGTGATTGGAAGATAAGTATTACCTTCGTCACCCTCACACATGTCCCCTATTTTATCAAGAGGTATCTCTGGAACTTTCTCTTTAGAGCCTACTTTTGGCATTATGGAATCAAGTTCGGGAACTTGATCCTTCACATGATTCCATAGCTCGGGTTTTGCTTTGAGCAGCTCCTCTACCGTGAGATGACACTGAACTTTAGTGTTCTTCACGACGTCAGTGTTTCTTGGAATCACCGAGTCTTCATTTCTTACCACTATTGTGGGAGCTCTAATCTGGACAGATTCAGTTTCCCATGGGTCTGTGAACTGTGGCAACTCTTGTAAACAATTAGATTCAAAATCTAACCGTTCATCTTCTTGTTGCTCTGTTTCTTCTCCATAAGTAGATGGAATGTCTTGTGGAAACTGATCATGAAGGTCATCAATCTCAAGGATAGGAGGAGGATTATCCTTCTCCTTGGCCCATTTCTCTTCTTGTATTTCCCGCAAGAACGGTTGAGAGTGTTGTTGAATTGAAAGAGGCTCTCCCTCATCTATGGAGTCAGGAACATAGACTTTCTTTGGTGATGAGCTTTCTCTTTCAATAGTTAGTTGAGCCTGTGGAGGTAACAAAACTTGTGGCTTGTTTACCAACTGCTCTAATCTATCTAGTAAGCCCTGGAAGTGCAAACCCGGTGTAATAGCATTCGTCTGATTGAATGATTGATTGGCCTCGAACATAGCTTGAGCTAGTTCCACCATTTTAATGCACATTTTTGTCCGTTCAATCTCTAAATCTGCTCTAGGGTAGCTCTTATCTAGGTTTGCAGGTGTTGGCCCTTCTTGAAGTCGAGCCTGGTATGCTTTGAACATCATGTCCAAGTGTTCTGGGGTTGGATCTGCAAGAACAGACCCCGGTTGTGGTGGTTCATTTACCGTGGTTGGTGAGTGGGGATGAGGTGATGTGGATGGAGTTTGAACTTGTGAGGGGCTTTGAGAGGCAATATCTTCTATTTTTGTTTTTGCATCTTTCAGGCTTTCTTCTAGTTCGGATAACTTTTTGGTCCACTTACGATTGGCCTTCTCTCTAGTATCCTTCCATGTTCTTGTTCTTCTCTTACTAGGATCTCCTGATTCACTTGGCTCTGATTGCTCAACTGGTTTATTTTGCTGTAAGGTTTGTGCCCTAGTAACTGCGTGTATAGGAGCCACATTATCACTACTGGAACTTGAATCCCTTGCTAGGCCGACAACATTAATGGGTGTAACCTTTGGTACACTAGCGGGATGTCCGGGACAATCTCTCAAAAGCTGTTCTTTGCCACACTCTAGACAGACAACTTGTATCGTGATGCTCTGCCCTTGTGTCGGAGCTAGTGTGTGGGGTGGTTTTTGTCTTGGCATAGATTGAGGTTGGCTATTTCCTTCATGTTCATATGGTCTAGTTGCTCCTCGTGGTTCTGGACATGGGCTATACCTAGGAACTTCTCTTCCTTATTCTGTAGGAGGGTACCCGTATGGTCTATAGTGGGGTGGTACAAATGGTCGTGGCTGTCTATTCATTAGATAGTTTTCATTGTTGTAGTTGGGGTACTTTGGCTCACTATAAGAGTACATGTTAGGCGCTTGAGTTGGTCGTCTATCGTACAGGTAAGGTTGTGATAATCCTAATGCTTCTTGGTTGCAGACATGAGATGGATGATCCCCACCGCAAAGTGTGCAACTTCCTAACATTGGCATTCTCAAGGGGGAGTTCTGGTAGTTCCTTTGTCCTTGTACTCCTAATTTCTTGGCCACCAACTCTATCACTTCCTCCACATAACTCAAACTAGAAGTTTCCTTGCTCCTTGTCTCCTCTGATTTGATAGGATCATGTGTGATTTTGAGATCCTCAGCTAAGTTGTCTTCCAAATCTATGCACTCCTGAAGACACTGACTTAGGGTTTGCAGTCGTTTTACGTATACTAAGACTCTCAATGTTCCATTGGTTAGACCTTCTAAAAATAGGGATATCATTTTTTGCTGAGAAGGTCTCTCTGTCACAGGGCATCGGGTTACGTATTGCTTAAACCGTCGTGCTGCATTTTTTACTGTCTCATTGGGAGCTTGTTTGAAACTATGTAGTAAGGATGACGAATTGTGCTTGATCCCGCGCTTTGTGAATTCCCAAATAAGTTCTTGGAAGAATTGTTCAATATGTTCAAAGCAATTTGGATCCAGAGATTGAAACCAAGTTAAGGCTATTCCCATAAGTGTTAGCCCAAAGGATTCATATTGCATGAAAAAGTCATCCACTTGCTCTGCTCGCAACACCTGCTTGAATTCTGCAATGTGGTCATAGGGTTCTCCTGTGCCATCGTAACGATTTCTCATACATTTGGACAATTGGATTGGTCTCAGTCTTCAGTCGGGTTCTGGGGATCGAGTTATGATGGGGACACCTTGGGGCGGTTCTGTCCTAAAGGTAGGTCTATTCATATTTCCCATCCTCTGACTAGAGTGGCCGTGGGGGTTGATTCTTGGCATGTTGAATTGTTCATGTAGTCTATCGGGTATGCTACCTTGGCTCATTTGTCCTAACGTCACATTTTCTTTTCTTTGTTGGGTTTCGAATGGGTTTTGCGAGGTAGTTTCCTGATCTCGAGCTAACTCTCCTCTTTCATTAATCTGATTAGGACTTTCAGTTACTACATATATCTGGCCCATCTTGTCCCTATAAACTCCACTTTCATACTTGACAGCTGGTCTTTGAATTATTTTGGATTTTGTGGTGTTTATCATTCTTGCTACTGTCCTCTGTAGACCATCAAGGTAGATGGGTATTCCTTGCAAGTTAGTGGATATATATTGAAGAGACATTCGATATTCGCCTTCCACTCTAGACATAAAACCTTCCCTAGGTACGGAACTATGCATGTCTTCAGAAACCAAGAGCCTCTCCCAGTTCAGTGACATTTTTGACTCACTTGTCTATGAACTCAGCACGTAGAGTTAACCCCTGAGTTGTGAGTCCCTGACTTGATTGTGTGGTTGATCTTAGTTTCAAGTGATATGGTACTTTATCTATCTCTTCCTAGGTATCATCTTGAGCTTAGGTTCATAAGCCTTGTCTACAAGTCCACAATTGTCCTTTGAATTGCTCAAAATCTTGTGGAACCCCTTGCTTCCTAGTCCAACCTGAGGGTCAACTTAAAAATACCCTATCTAATAATCCTGGTATTAATATTAACATAACCAGTGATGTTTTTGTTGTACTCCTCACGAGCTTTCCAACAAACCCAAGATCACTCCGAACGGATTTCGTATGAGAAAGTTATGCCAGTTCAGGGTTTTGGGGGTTAAAACAGGGAAACAGGGCCTCTCAGGAAATGCTTCAAATCAGGCGATACACGATATTTGTAGGACACGATACTCGATCTTTGTCCCAAAACGATACACGATCTTTGATGTGGAACAAAACGATACACGATCTTTCAACCTGAAACGATACGCGATCTCTGACCGAAATGATCTCTCGCCGAAACGATCTCTGGCCGAAACGATCTCTGACCCAAACGATCTCTGGCCAAAACGATCTCTGGCCGAAATGATCTCTGGCTGAAATGATCTCTGGCTGAAACGATCTCTGGCCAAAACGATCTCTGGCCAGGTATCGCGATCGGTATGAAACGATACACGATCGGAGGGAAATATCGCGATACTCAACCACAGGAGATTCACGATACATGCCAAGTATCGCGATACTCGACCACGGGAGTAAACGATACTTGGATTTTTTGGAGTCCAAATTCAAAAATTTTTGCAAATATGAGTACCTTGTGTCCTCCTTGTCACTCCTATGTGTCTGTAGATGCAAAATCTTCCTTCAAACCCACGATATTGCACTCACGATACTTGGCGCAGGTTTTGTCATGTCCGGGGCTGTTCACTCAGATTTTAAGCTATTTTGGTGCTACTTCTTTAGCGCCTCTATTCTGCACCCTCTCTAAGCTTCTTGCTCACAACCACAAGTAAAAACAAAGTGAATGTACTCTAAAAAATGGAAAAAACTGAGAAAATGAAGGTGGGTGGAGATGGTGATGATGATGAAGATGAAGAAGAAGGAAAATTCTAAAATTGAACTGAAAATGATGATTTTTTTTTTTTTTTTTAAAACCTTCCAACATCGCTACTCTACGTCTTACCATCACACGCTCGTCCTCCAAGCTCTCTCCCCGGCAACGACGCCAAATTTGGTGTCACTCTAGCACAATGGTGTGTACCAACGTGAGGAGATACACCTCATAAATGTCAATTCGTGGAGACGTGAGGACCGGTATGAAGACCAAGAGCAAGTGAAGTGCACAAGTGCGTGAGTGAAAGCACACAAGCATGCACACACATACACACACGCGCGCACAAGGTAAGAGCAAAGAGTGGAACAATGGAAAGCTTCGATTACCAAATGAACTCTATTACAAAGTTGAAATCTACCACAATCTACCTCCAAAAATGAGCTCTCCAGCCCTTTTTATAGTTTTTGAGTGGTTTTGGCCTTGTCCAGACCTAGTGTCCGGCCTAGTTAAAAATTAGGTTCTAGGGCTTATTTGGGGGCTCAAACGGAATCTAAAAATTATGAAAATTGGTAGTATGATACATCTAATACTCCTCAAGCTCAAGGACTCCTTGGCTTGAACAAAATGGAGCTGTAAAAATAGAAAATGTTATTTACAATGATATTTAGTGATAAAAATCACTATTTTTATAGGGATTTCTTCTGAAAATTTGACATGTGAATCTTGGAGCTCCCTACTTGCTCCTTCTTCTCATGTGTTCACTTCCTTGATGCGCTTCCATGCTTTGTCCTTGATCTTGAGCTGCAACAATGAGAACTTTACCTGTTTACATAAATGTACATACATACACATAGGCTTATACATATTTATACATATGCACATACATACATAAGCACATAAACATAAGGTTAAATACTCACATTCATATGATAGACTTTGCAATATCATAGGGTACCCTACACACAACACTTAGGCACATAGGGTATGCTCACATACTCTTAGGTTCATGTCCATATCTGCATACGTACACATAAAACACCTAAGCATCTGTAGGGTAGACACCCACATAGGCATATGTATTCACAACTTGTGGAGCACATACAAACATCAACGACTATCCATACACAGATGTATGGACAGAAAATCATTCACATTAACTTAATTGCTCACATACACACAAGGTAACTCAATGTAGGGTTTCCCATCTTTGGAACTCACAAAAAACACATGGAAAGAAATACATTTACCTAAAGCTAAAGTTACATACTTTGGGTTTTCTCATTTATATATATATATATATATAAGGTTATGTATAGAGGGTGTAAATAGAAATAAAGTGGAGGGTCAACTTCTTCAACCTACATGCACTTAGAGAGAGAGATTAAATAGTTCAACAATTCATATCAAAAAGATTTTTAAGAGTTCAGAGATGACCACTTTGGAAGAAACGTTTTAATTTTTGTGAATGCCAATCGGAGTTATGAAATCGCTCTAACAATGCATGCACTATTCGAGTGTGTCTTGCTCTCTATTTATCCTTAGTTTAACTCCTTAGTTCAAGAATGATCATGCCCTTTGGTTGTAAGTTGATTCCTCTTACATAACATCGCTTCAACAAGTTGTCCTAGAACCACTTCATATAAAGACCAATGACTCCCTATTTTTATTATAATGACTTTATGAAAAACAAAATTTCAAATGTGGAGCCACATAAAAACTCTTGTCTATTGTCTTCACTTCGTATCTTTTCCACTTTTGACCTTTATTCCTCCGAATTGTGTGCATAAGGGAGGATTCACCCAGACCTTCCATAACACTTAAAAAGCCTTAAAACTCCTTTAAAAAGACCATTTTGCAATATGCACTCCACTTTTCTTGCAAAACCATTGTGAACAAACTAGTTGTGCACTACCTATGCACCCATGTTCTTGGCCACGTGTAGTACCTATGCACCACTTTGCACTTGTGCACTACCTGTGCATCACTTGCAAATTCGCCACTTTAACCAACTCAACAATCTCTCTCTCTCTATGTCTCTCTGGTTTAACCATGATGATGTTCAAAAGATAAAGATCCTTGAGCTCATCACATCCCATGATTGATTGTTGACAATCATCTTGATAGATGGCCATTCTTATTTGGAAATCACCTTTGGGCTTTAACATCCAATCTACTTGCATATTGGGATCCAAGTTGTGTATGTCCTTGGAACTTGATGAGGCCATTACTTCTATGTCACCTTCTAAATCTCATCACATCCCATGATTGATTGTTGACAATGATCTTGATAGATGGCAATTCTTATTTGAAAATCACCTTTTGTCTTTAAAATCCAATCTACTTGCATATTGGGATCCAAGTTGTGTATGTCCTTGGAACTTGATGAGGCCATTACTTGTATGTCACCTTCTAAATCACATGATGTATAATTATTCATGCTCCTAATTGATTCTATAGCACTCTCCATACTATAGATGGTACTACATGTGTATCTATTAGTTCTAATTAATTTACTTGATCTAAGAATCATACGCATGGACACTCAATCAAAAAACTAAGTGAACTGTCTAGTAGAGTGATTCTATCATATCTCAATTGCAAATCTATAGATAAATTCGTACTTGTATGTGATAATAATTACTTGGACCTTTGAAGAGTCTGCTTATCTAGAATCAATCCAAGAATATATACAACTATGAGAAAAATACACCATAATTCTATGTACACATTTGAAAGAATATAATTGTTATGTTTGGGTATGATAGGGCTGGCAGCAAATATGCTAGATAATTTACAATGCTCTCGAGAGTGGAGAATTAACAAATTTGAATCCTCACTCTTCAAGTTTGGTAAAGATTCAAGTATCTTTTAATTGTCTTTCTCCCCCTTTGCATTGGTAAAAATTCTCTAGAGGTTCCCGTAACTCCCCACTATCACCCAAAGGTCAGCTTCAAAAAACCATATATGAAAACATAAATAAGATTCTTAAGAAAAACATGAAATTGAGCTTGAGGGGGGGTGTTGAGATATCAATCTCAACATCTTATGATCGAGGATGACATGTGCCACTTTTTCATCTCTCAGACATGTATAGTGGTTACAACAATATATGTTAGTGACACTTTTAGTGAGCTTCTACCAAGATTGATGGCATATTTTTTTTCTTGCCAAATCATTCATTCCTAGACATTAGGGTTTTCTTTATGTATTATTCTTATATATTGTATTGGTTGTATTTTTGTATCAGGTCATTATTTTATATTTTTATTATGTAATAGAAGACATAGAAGAATATCATTCTTTTTTGTCTCAATTATTGTAAGCTCCTCTCTTTGTGTGTGAGAGTGTGTGAGAGTGTATGAGATCTCTCATCCTTATCTCCTTTGTCTTGAAAAATTTGTCAGATGTCTCTGAGAGTTTGCTCTAAATCATTTTGCACTTATGAAGCTCTACATGATGCTTTTCTATGTAGATTTTGGAATTCTAAGATGGTAGGAAATTTTTTAATTATTTTTTAGTCCATGGTTCAACAACCCAATCAAACTATTGTAAAATATAATGCTCTTTTCCAAAGAACTTTGAGATAAATTTGGGAATGAGAGCCCTCTCAAAGATGTGAATTGCAATTTGTTCATTGATAAACTCAAACATATGCTCAAAGAAAAGACTTTCCTCTATGCTTTGGATGGCGTGCTAACATTGGATCAAATCATAGATGCTACAAAGCAACTCAAGAGAAACCTAAAGGTGGAAGATCCATTCATGCAATGGAGTTCAAATGCTGGAATGCTTACTCTAGTACTACCCACTAGGGTAATAGATTCTTTTAAGAAAGTTTATTGTACTAAATGTCAGGATGTAGTGTTGGGTGTGTAAGCAAGTGCGAAAGCATGAATAAAAGTACACACAAGAGTGAAGCAGTATATTGAATCACATAGACACAGAAATACACATACATACATTTATGCATGCACACATACACATCTACATGCATGTCTACAAAATAAAAATTGTATTTTATTCTAATCCAATTGTTTTTGTTTAATGTATGTGTATGTAAGGATGAGTGTATGTGTGTGTATGTGTATGTGTATGTATGTGTGTATGTGTGTATGTGTCTACGTGGGTATGTGTGTATGTGTGTATATGTGTATGTGTGTATTTGTGTGTGTCTGTGTGTATGTGTGTATCTGTGTATGTGTGTATGTGTGTATGTATGTATGTGTGTATGTGTGTGTGTATGCATGTATGTGTGTGTATGCGTGTGCATGTGTATGTGTGTATGTGTGTGTATGTGAGTGCATGTGTGTGTATGTCAATGAATGTGCATGTGCATGTATGTGTATGTGTATGTGTATGTGTATGTGTATGTGTATGCGTTGAAGCCGCCGGATTGGCAATTGTAAAATCTGACTCTTAACGCACCGAAAGGTCGTTGCGTAGATGTTGTAACCTTTATATAAATCAATGACGCTTCGGGGACGACCAGAGGAGTCGCCAGATTGTTCGTCTGGTTGATGATGTCTGTGTAGTTTCCGTGGTGTGTTTGAGAACTCTGAGTTATTCTGTGTCTTTTTGTTCTGTTTGATTATCTGCACCTGTACGGTACAGATTGAGTTACTGTTATTGTCTCTGTTGTTTACAGTAATTGTGTTTGGATCAGCTCTTAAGTTAGACAAAGTGATTCTGTATTACGGTAATGATAGTTTCGCCGCTGTCTGTTAAGAACGCATCCACTAGATTGTAATCGATAGTAAGATTGTAAGAGTGTAACTAGAGTCTTGATAAGTAAGTTGTATTGATAGAGATTTTTAATGTTAGATTACGATCATGTGTTGTTGATTATCTGTACCTGTCCGGTAAAGATTAAGTTACAGTAAGGTTATCTTAAGTTAAGTACTGAATCACGATTCCGCTAAGTTTATGACTGTGAGTTTGTGTTACGGTCATCTTTGCATTGTGCGTTGGTCACTGAGGAAGTCTTAATCTGTGTATGAATCGACATTTTGTGAGTAGATGAATCAGACGAAGTCCGAGTTTTCGGTTAGTAAGTTGGATTAGTAAAGTTATTGAATAGACTGTTATGTGAGTGAGTTGATTTGGGAAATTCAAGTATAGGGCCTCTGTTTAACAGACCCCTTCCACTCTCAAGAACTCGAATATATGTTTAAACGCGTCTCTAACGGCAAGACCCGCGTTTAACAGCGTATGCGTATGCGTATGTGTATGTGTATGCATATGCATATGCATATGCGTATGCCTATGCGTATGCGTATGTGTATGTGTATGGGTATGTGTATGTGTATGCGTATGTGTATGTGCATGTGTATGTGTATGTGTATGTGTATATGTGTATGTGTATCTGTATGTGTATGTGTATGCGTATGTGTATGTGTATGTGCATGTGTATGTGTATGTATATGTGTATGTGTATGTGTGCACATGTGTGTGTACGTGTTTATATGCATGTGTATGTGTGTGTATGTATGGTTGTGTATGTATGTCCATCTGTGTATGTGTGTATACGTATGCATATGTGTGTGCATGTGTGTGTATGTGTGTGTACATGTGTGTATGTGTATGCATGTGTGTGTATATTTGTGTATATGTGTGTATGTGTATGTGTGTGTGTTATATATGTGTGTGTATGCATTTCTATGTGTATGTGTATGTGTATGTGTACGTGTACG
Organism: Ceratopteris richardii; assembly: GCA_020310875.1. Classification (NCBI taxonomy): domain Eukaryota; kingdom Viridiplantae; phylum Streptophyta; class Polypodiopsida; order Polypodiales; family Pteridaceae; genus Ceratopteris; species Ceratopteris richardii. The sequence continues at coordinate 79,139,222 of CM035410.1, forward strand.
TGTACGTGTATGTGTACGTGTATGTGTACATGTACGTGTACGTGTACCTGTACGTGTACGTATACGTGTACGTGTACATGTCCGTGTACATGTATGTGTATGTGTGTGTTTGTGTCTCTGTGTGTGTGTGTATGTGTGTGTGTGTATCTATATGTGTACGTGTACATGTACATGTACATGTACATGTATGTGTACATGTACGTGTATGTGTACGTGTACGTGTATGTGTACGTGTATGTGTATGTGTAGGTGTATGTGTACGTGTATGTGTATGTGTATGTGTACGTGTACGTGCATGTGTATGTGTATGTGTATGTATATGTGTATGTGTATGTGTTTGTGTGTGTGTATGTGTATGTGTATATGTATGTGTATGTGTATGTGTACGTGTACATGTACGTGTACATGTATGTGTACGTGTACGTGTATGTGTATGTGTAGGTGTACATGTACGTGTACCTGTACCTGTACGTGTACCTGTACCTCTATGTGTACATGTACCTGTACCTGTACGTGTACGTGTACCTGTACCTATACGTGTACGTGTACGTGTACCTGTACGTGTACGTGTACCTGTACGTGTATGTGTACGTGTACGTGTACCTGTACCTGTAGGTGTAGGTGTATGTGTAGGTGTAGGTGTAGGTGTATGTGTATGTGTATGTGTATGTGTATGTGCATGTGGATGTGCATGTGCATGTGCATGTGCATGTGTATGTGTATGTGTATGTGCATGTGTATGTGTATGTGTATGTGTATGCATATGTGTATGTGTATGTGTATGTATGTGTGTGTATGTATCTATATGTGTGTGTATATGCATGTATATATGTATATATGTGTATCTATATGTGTGTGTCTATATGTCTTTGTATGTATATGTGTGTGTATGTGTATGTATGTGTACATCTATGTGTCTGTATGTATGTGTAAGTGTATGTGTATGTGTTTGTATGTGTGTATGTATGTCTCTATGTGTGTGTATTTGTGTATGTGTTTATGTGTGTATGTGTGTATATGTGTATTTGTATATATGTGTGTATGTATGTGTGTGTATGTATGTGTGTATGTGTGTGTATGTATACATGCATGTCCACTATGTGTATATGTGTGTGTATGTGTGTGTAGTCGTGTGTGTGTGTATATGTATGTATATGTGTGTGCATCTATGTGTGTGTGTATGTGTATGTGTGTGTATGTGTGTGTGTGTGTATGTGTATGTAAGTATTGGTGTGTGAATCTATGTATGTCTAAGCATATGTATGCATGTGTAAGTGTACATATGTATGTATATGTGTGTATGTGTGTATGCATGTTTATAAAGTTAAAGTACTTTTTGTATACTAATCTCTTTTTTTGTTTGAGATTAAAATAACAAGAGATATTGTATGTTAGAAAGAAATAAGAGAAGAAGTAGCATACCACTTGAGACATGGCAATATTCTCGCAAATAGTTACATCTAAGGAAAAATTTTCTCAGTAAAAGTATGTAAGATACTTTATATATATATGTGAGCTATAATGCTCATATGTTTTATAAATATTTTATATTTAATCTATGTACTTTTGTTTCAATAAATAAACACAACCTGCTACAAAAAAGAGAGTTGAAGCAGGTCATATGTCATGCTTAGGCCAAATGGGGCGTTCTGAGTTTGTTGCTACATTTGTAAGTAAATTTATTATTGAAATCATATTGTTTATTTTATTTAAAACACTAACCATTAATCTTTCCTATTTGTTTCAATGCAATGAAAGGATTATGGTCATTATGCTACGAAAAAGAAAATCAAATATGCTACACATTTTGGATATCCAAATCTGATTCAATAATTAAGGGAATATCCAGATGCTTTTGTGAGAATTGTTAAATTTGATCTAATTTAATCTATTTTATTGATCTTTTATTTTTCTATTTATTTATGTTTCTTTTGTGTAATATGGGAGTACTATGGAGAGGCCCATGTGAATGAGGTTGAAAGACATAGGAGGGATGATATCAATCATCACAGGGTAGTGAGCCCTTTACCCATGATGCCTCTTCAGATACATCAAATCTTGTGGATGGCCATGATGATGTCAATGATGATGATAAGGGGGGTGAATTCAGATGATTGAAACTATTTACATTCAATGTATTCTATACATTGATACACACACACACGCATATATATATATATATATATATATATATATATATATATATATATATATATATATATATATATATATATATATATATATATATATATATATATATATATATATATATATATATATATATATATATATATCAGCTATGTTTCTAATAGTGTCTATGGTGTGAGTTCATAATTTTAACAATTTTATACTGTTTATTAAATAAATTTATTTTATTGAAGTGAATTATATGATTGAAATGTACTAATGGTTTTTATTATAGTATATATTTTAACATGTGATTTATTACTTTGATTATATCATTCATTCAGTTATATGTGTGTTTGTAATGTATCTGTGTATAGCTGCATGTGTATATGCATCTATGCACATGTATATTTGTGTATGTGCATGTTTGTGTGTGTATCTATGAGTGTGTATGTGTATGTGTGTGTATGTGTATGTGTGTGTATGTGTATGTGTATGTGTATGTGTATATGCATGTGCATGTGCATGTGCATGTGCATGTGCATCTGTCTGTGTCTCTATCTATGTCTATATGTGCATGTGTATGTGTATGTGTATGTGTATGTGTATGTGTACGTGTATGTGTATGTGTATGTGTATGTGTATGTGTATGTGTATGTGTATGTGTATGTGTATATGTACGTGTATGTGTATGTGTATGTGTATGTGTATGTGTATGTGTATGTGTATGTGTATGTGTATGTGTATGTGTATGTGTATGTGTATGTGTATGTGTATGTGTATGTGTATGTGTACGTGTACGTGTACGTGTACGTGTATGTGTACATGTACGTGTATGTGGGTGTGTATGTGTACGTGTATGTGTACGTGTATGTGTACGTGTATGTGTACGTGTATGTGTATGTGTATGTGTGTGCGTGTGTGTGTATGTCTGTGTATGTGTATGTTTATGTGTATGTGTATGTGTATGTGTATGTGTATGTGTATGTGTATGTGCATGTGTATGTGTATGTGTATGTGTCAGTGTCTGTGTATGTGTATGTGTATGTGTATGTGTATGTGTATGTGTATGTGTATGTGTATGTTTATGTGCATGTGTATGTGTGTGTGTGTGCATGTGTATGTGTATGTGTATGTGTATGTTTATGTGTATGTGTATGTGTATGTGTACGTGTATGTGTACATGTATGTGTATGTGTATGTGTAGCTGTATGTGTATGTGTATGTGTATGTGTATGTGTATGTGTATGTGTATGTGTATGTGTATGTGTAGGTGTAGGTGTATGTGTATGTGTATGTGTATGTGTATGTGTATGCATATGTGTATGCGTATGCATGTGCACACGCCTATGCATATGGGTATGCGCATGCCTATGCGCATGCGTGTGCGCATGTGTGTGCCCATGCGTGTGCGCACGCATGTGCCCATGCGTGTGCGCATGCGTGTGCCCATGCGTTGTGGTCGCGATCCGAAATTGAAGCACGAGAATCAAATATGACGCATCTGTTTAAAGTCATCTGGAGGGTGATGCATCTAGATGATGCATACGTTGGGGTGGACATCGTCGTGATCAAGAATCAAGACTCGGAAATAAATATATGCATGTTTCAATGCCCCTACATCTCAGTCGTTTTTCAACTATGTCCTTCTAACTGTTGTGTATGGAAGCACTTTTATTATAAGAAGAAAAACTTTGAAGGTACGGTGGTATTATTACCTTCTTTAGCTATACTGGATGTGGAAGGTAATTTTTCGGTGGTCAAGGCATACCAATACACATCACTCACTAGTGTGATGTTGCTAGACTGCTGGACAATCCCATGTGTTCTTCTATTGATATGGTTGTTTATAAAGACGAAGTATAACATTGGGCAGCTCATAGGTGTCTGCATTTGTATTTTGGGGCTTGTACTTGTGATTCTCTCAGATGTTCATGCAAAGGATAGATCAGGAGGCAGTAATGTTCTTTTGGGTGATGCTCTTGTCATCATTGGTGCAACTTTATATGCATTTACTAATGTATCTGAGGAGTTCCTCATTAAAAACGTGGATTTTCTGGAGCTCATGACTTTCTTGGGTTTATTCGGTTCTATAATAAGCGGAATCCAAGTTGCAATCCTAGAACGCAGGATCATGTCGACATGGAGCCTTCATACGTGGAAGTTGTGTGTCCTGGACAGGAAAGGAAGCATGGACATTCCAGAATAACGGGGCACTTGTCTCATCACATGGCCGGTCGTGATGTAAGGCATCAGTCTTCGTATGAGGGGATCATGCATCCTATGCAGAGCGAGGATTCTCGCAGAGGAGGCACTAAAAAAGCAGATGGCGGGTCACTCAGGACTCTTCAATCTCCCAGGATCGGAGGCAGAGGAGGGGCTTATGCCACATGGATTTCGGAGGTCATGCTTGAGCAGACTCGGGTGGCTACTATCATTGATTACTCCAATCGATGGATGAATAAGTGGCACAGGGCGGGACCTTGCGTCTGCAACGCAGGAAGAGAAAGATGACGTCGACCTCAAACTGGAGTAGAACAAGGAATAAAAAGAAAAGACAGCTCTAAGCGCGGAAGAGTTCTCTCGAGGGAGAGACGTATAGAAGAGAAGGGGGTTCCTGTTCTGAAGAGGGGTATTCATCGGGCATATTTGGGCATAGAATTTGAGGAGGATTACTACTGAAGGATGGAGCTGGACTGACGATCAGAGACAGACTCTCGAAAAAGATAAATAATTGGTGGAGATATCAGAAGTGTACGCTGAATTGAAGGTGCAAGAGAGAATCGGAGAAGCTATGGAGATCTGACGTTGAACAAGAGAATTTTATCAGATAAAGCTGAAGATGATGAATGACCGATGATGCTTCTACTACTAATCAATTGTTGTACTGCTTATGAATACATTGGATATCGACTGTGCTCTCCGTGGCTCTTGACAAGTATGCTATTGACTATCGACAGACCATAAGCGTTGTGGTACAAAGCTTTATCGTTGATGCTCAAAGAAAGGTATGCATATCGTGTTCTTCAATTCTCTGTGCAAAGATGACACACAGAAATCGATACAGACAAGATTAGCATAGCGTCGCAAGAGAGAAAGGAAGGAACACAGAGAGACAGAAATTCAAGAGGAATTGTTGAGTTCATGATGACAATGTCAATCGGCACTCGAAGATTTTGACGATTGCGAGAAAAGCTCTGAGGATATGCGCTAAACTCTGAAGTGAAGCGTTTGTATTCTCTAGACTGAAGACTATTGATGAACTGCTCCAATAAGCGCTTCACCATCACCAACAGATAAGGAATTCAAAGCTGCGCACCTGTAGCGCTCTTTTCCAACAATTGATGAGGTCTAGCTTTCGGGAAGAAGAACCCGTGAAACTGATGGTTTTCTAAAGATACGATCATACAGAAAGATGATTTCGGAAGTTCAACGTTGCGGTTGTACGGTAGATACTTTTTCTTTGTATAAACAGATTATGAAGTGATGCGTTCGATAGCTTCTTTCAATCTATTCGATTTCAAATAGTTCCACTACTTTAGCATTTGGAAAAGCTATTTCTGTGTTAAATCGTGAAGTACATGCTCATATTAGACAAAACTTCTTAAGTTCATTACGAGAAAAAGTTAAAAAGTCCAGAGTTTGTAATGGCAAAACTTTATTCTAGTTTATGAAATCCATTCTTATGTTTTTTTATATACAGAACAATATATACATGTACGTAACCTGACGGTTTTGATTGCGCCTTAAAATCTTCACTTTTTTTTCTAGTGGAACATCTGATATCTGCAAGCTATTAGCGCATAATCCTGGCTGTAATATCAAGGCTATTGTGGGAAGAGGGGCAACCGACTGTTATAGTCAAAATAATGCTGAACAGATTACATTGATGACCTGTATCAAGAAATATACTTATTGCTCAAGAGGGCTATAAGTAAGAGAGTCGGTATTCTAGGAGGACATAGCACTTTCTACTGATCTCATAATTTGCATCAAACAAAAAGTACGCTATCAATCTTAGTGAGGGTATTGCAGAAAAGTAGATATGAGAAACACAGCAAAAGATTTAGACAGCAAAAGATTTAGGCCTTACGATTCGAAAGTTTTGAGAATCCAAAATAGTGACGAAAGGAGAGGTATAGCGAAATTTTGATGATTTTAGAACCCCAATTTCCGTGACTTTTACGATCAATGAGCACTGTTATGGAATCATCGAAGAAAAGACAAACTCACCACATGTTGAAACGATAAGATTTGTATTTAGAATCCATTGCACATTTCATCTCTCAGATCAAGGCATATGCAAACAAAGATCAAAATTATTCAATTGCTTTCTACATTCAACAAGTGACATTATAGTTTTCGTTCCCCTGAGTTATGATTAAAAGAGAAACTTATTGTTCTGTCCTTTCAGGTACGACAGAGTTAAAATTCAGAACATTTTCGTTATGTGATGATTTTCTAGCATATGGTCGCACGAGAAAAGAAATCAGCACAACGTTTATATTCTCTAGTTTTCTTTTACTGTCTGCGATATGTATTTCCGCAAAATAATGATTTTTTTTCTTTGTGAAGTATGAAACTTATGGTAAAACGTGTTGTTAAATTCTTTGGAGGAATGCAATTGATGTGCTGATGTGACAGTACATGGGAAATATGGATTGATATTTCAATACTTGTAAAGTCATGGTTGAAAGAAGTGACTTCTGTTTGAACTCTTTTGAAAAGTGAGTTTCATTTCTGAAAACTAGAGATGGGATGACTTAGCTTTGTATACCATTCATTTTGACACTCACTTTGACGCTTAATATAATGGCTGTGTGAAAGGAATTTGAACCAAGAAAGACATGAAAGTCTCTCTATCATATAAATTGAACGTAATAATGGCTCTATAGTGTATGTTAGGTCTTCATAAGCTTGAAGCCATATATATGAATTGAGCAATAATTGTTGTTTTCGAGATCTTCAAGTAGGCATCCTCTTTATGCAAAGGTGGTTCATGCACTCATATCCATGGGACTCAATAGGTGAACCATGAATATCCATACTCGTTCACTTTCTCTCTCCTTTCGTCGAACCCCGCGACAGCGTGTGCGCATGCGTGTGCCCATGCGTGTGCGCATGCGTGTGCCCATGCGTGTGCGCATGCGTGTGCGCATGCGTGTGCCCATGTGTATGCGCATGCATGCGCATGCATGCACCCATGCGTATGCGCATGCGTGTGCCCATGCATATGTGCATGCGCGTTCCCATGCGGATGTGCATGTGTATATGTGTATGTGTATGTGTATGTGTATGTGTATGTGTATTTGTATGTGTATGTGTATGTTAATGTGCATGTGTATGTGTATGTATATGTGCATGTGTATGTGTATGTGTATGTGTATGTGTATGTGTATGTGTATGTGTATGTGTATGTGTATGTGTATATGAATGTGTATGTGTATATGAATGTGTATGTGTATGGGTATGCGTATGTGTATGCGTATGCATATGTGTATGTGTATGCATATGTGTATGCGTATGCCTATGTGTATGCATATGCATGTATATGTGTTTGTGTATGTGTATGTGTATGTGCATGTGCATGTGCATGTGCATGTGCATGCGTATGTGCATGTGCATGTGCATGTGCATGTGCATGTGTATATGCATGTGTATGTGCATGTGCATGTGTTTGTGTCTGTGTCTATGTCTGTGTCTTTGTCTGTGTCTGTGTCTGTGTCTGTGTCTGTGTCTGTGTCTGAGTCTGTATCTGAGTTTGTGTGTGTGTGTGTATGTGTATGTGTATGTGTATGTTTATGTTTATGTGTATGTGTATGTGTATGTGTATGTGAATGTGTATGTGAATGTGTATGTGAATGTGTATGTGAATGTGTATGTGTATGTGTATGTGTATGTGTATGTGCATGCGCATGTCTATGTGTATGTGGATGTGTATGTGTATGTGTATGTGTATATGTATGTGTATGTGTATTTGTATCTGTATGTGTATGTGTATGTGTATGTGTATGTGTATGTTTATGTTTATGTGTGTGTATGTGTATGTGTATGTGTATGTGTATGTGTATGTGTATGTGTATGTGTATGTGTATGTGTATGTGTATGTGAATGTGTATGTGAATGTGTATGTGTATGTGTATGTGTATGCGTATGCGTATGCGTATGCGTATGCGTATGCGTATGCGTATGCGTATGCGTATGTGTATGTGTATGTGTATGTGTATGTGTGTGTGTGTGTATGTGTATGTGTATGTGTATGTGTATGTGTATTGTATGTGTATGTGTATGTGTCACTCTAGCTCAGTGGTGAGTACCAACGTGAGGAGATCCACCTCAGAAATGTCAATCAGCGGAGATGTGAGGACTAGTATGAAGACCAAGAGCAAGTGATGTTAAAAGTCAAGCTTCAAGCTACAAATTCGTGGGGAATCTTTTATGGACATGTGGAGCAATCAAAGGAAGCCAAAAGCCACGATATTCCATCAAGAAAAGTCACTCAACCACTGCCCAATTCATCTCAACTAAATCCTCCAAGTTAGGAGGCTGATTTGGGAAGGTAGTTCCTAGATTTTAGGGGCACACTTCTCACTATAAAAGGAGCATGTATCCCGACTTTTTTCGGCCCATCTTCTTGGAGTTTTAGCTCATGTAAAGTGAGCACTAAGTGCTGGAGTTGTGATAAGCAAGCCCCTTGCTTCAGCTAGCCCGTTGCTTGCTTGTTTGTTTTTCTTTTAGTAGGCATATCTATGTGTGTGCGCAGGCAGTGTTGCAACTCTCTACCCCTGAGTTGTTAGCATTGGTTCTCCCTCATATTGTATCCATTTGATGTAATTCTTGTCTCATTGGATAGCTATTAGAGTTTATTTTATGCTCACAAAGTTTCTGGATCATTCTCTGAGTAATCTGGGAGCAACATTCATTTTAGTGAAGTTGTGTGATTGATATCTCTCTTGGTGTGTAGGCTCTGTTGGAAATATTTTGCTCTCTGTTCTAAGGGCTGGTTCTCCTTCTCTATGTATCTATTTGCTGTGATTTTGGTGTCATTGGGTAGCTATTAGACTCCTCTAAAGTTGACTCAAGTTTGAGATTCATTCTCTATATAATCTCTGAGAAAAGCTTGCTGGAGTGAAGTGAGGTATCTGCTTGATTGGCAGTTGTGAGCATTCAACTAGCTCATGTTGTAGACATTGTTTCTCCTTGTGTAAGCATCCATTTGAAGTGAAATTTGTTTTGTTGGAAAGCTCTTGGTGTCTGCTATAGGTCTACAAAAGGTCACTGTAGTTCTCTGCATAAGCTCTGAGTAAGAGCATTTGTGGTGTGCAGGGGTCAAAGAAGGATACCTGTGGAGGTCATTCACGCTTCGTCGTTGCTTAGGGGTTGAGATACTTCCCCCATCAGTGGTATCAGAGCATTTGGGCATCTTGGAGGTATCACATACAAGCAAGAAGACTTCTTGGAGTTGGTGGTTGAAGATTTGCATCAACAAAAGCTTCTTGGAGGTAGCTCATATCAAGGGGGAGCTATTCTACTCAAATTTGCAAGAGCACAAGGTGTCCATCGAAAGAAAGCTTTGGATTGAGGTAACCTCAGAGCCTCATTTTCATTTTACACACATTGGCCAAGGGCTAGGTCAAGTATCAAAGACTAGATATGGGAGACTTCAACACTCAAATTGAAAAGCTAGACAAAGGTAACTATCAACCATGGAGATTTAGGGTCTCCAACTATCTTATGGGCAAGGGCCTTTGGGGGTTGATTAGTGGAAGTGAACCAAGACCTAGGTTGGATGAGAATCCAACCAATGACCAGAGAAAGGCCTTTAGGGAATGGAATGAAAGAGACAAGAGGGTTATCTTTATTCTTTCCCAACACATTAGCAATAGCATGATCGGCCATATCCAAGACTTGGATTCAAGCATGAAGGTATGGGAGACACTTGAAAGGCTTTTTTCAACAAGCACCAAAGCAAGGAGGATCCAACTCAAGAATGAGCTCAACAACCTTAGGAACAGCTCAGGGAGTAGCATAAATGACTACATACTTAAGGTCAAGGAGTTATCAGATGCATTGGGATCCATTGGAAGCCACATAGACGATGACGATCTTGTGGCTTATACTCTCAATGGTTTGAGAGATGATGAGAAGTGGAAACCCTTTACCACTTCAGTTTATGTAAGGGATAATCTTCCTGATTTTGAGCAATTGGTTGCTCTCATGGTCACCGAAGAAATGAACATAGATGGAAGTTCAACTAAAAGCAAGGATGCACAAGTTTTCTATGCAGGTAATCAAAGGGGCAAAGGAAGACGAGGACAAGGAAGGGGCAAAGGAAGGTTTGGAGGAAGGCAAGGCCACTCAAGCAATCAAGGACATGCCCAAGGCACCTCATCACAAAGAGGGAGAGGAAGAACAAGAGGAAGAGGAGGACGACATCAACAAAACAGGAATCAAGATGGTGAAGGATGTTACATATGTGGCAAGTTTGGCCACTATGCTAGAGATTGCTACCAAGGAGGAAACCAAAGGAGCTATAATCAAGGTTCTTCATACAAAGGCCAAGGTAATTATGCTTCTACAAGTTCAGAAAATGACAATCTCTTGATGATGCACATGAATGGGAATTCAAGCAAAGTAGATAACACTTGGTATATTGATAGTGGATGTAGCAACCATATGAGTTGCAATGCTTCTTGGTTTACTAATCTACATGTTCCCAAAGGTAAAGGACATGTAGAAACAGGTGATGATACAGCCCATGAGATCTCCCATGTTGGAGATGTAGCTTTGGATGACAAGGAGGAAGGAAGATGTCTCAAGGATGTCTTGCATGTACCTACTATCACAAAGAACTTGGTGTCCGTTGGGCAAATGGTTGAAAGAGGCTATCAAGTAAGGTTCAACAAAGGTGGATGCTTTGTGGAGAACCCTAAGCAAGGTTACAAGGTCATAGCAAGAGGAAAGAAGCAAGGGAGACTCTTCACTTTGGAGGTAAATTCTCATTCCACTCAACATGTCTACTTCACATATGGAAACAAGAGGATTTCGGAGTTGGACTTGTGGCACAAGAGGATAGGTCACATCAACATACAAAGAATGAAGGAAATGCAATTCAAGAGGCTGGTTGAAGGTCTTCCCAACTTCCAAGGACAAGGTATGAAGCATTTATGTGAATCTTGTCAACTAGGGAAGCAAGCGAGACTTCCATTCAAGAAGAGTGGCTACATAAGCCAACATCCATTGGAGTTGATACATACAGATGTGTGGGGGCCAACCAAAGAGCAATCCATTGGAGGTAACAAGTACTTTGTCACTTTTATAGATGATTGCACAAGGATGGTTTGGGTTTATTTCATCAAAAACAAATCAAATGTGTTTACATGTTTCAAAGCATTCAAGGCAATGGTAGAGAAGGAAACATGTACATATATCAAGAAGCTAAGGTTCGATGGAGGGGGAGAATATTTCTCAAATGATTTTTCTGATTTTTTAATTGATCAAGGCATCAAGAGGCAAGTAACATGCAGGTACACACCCCAACAAAATGGAGTAGCAGAGAGAAAGAATAGATACATTGCCGAGATCGCTAGAGCAATGCTTAATGAGATGAATGTACCTAACATGTTTTGGAGTGATGCAGCAAATACCACCGTGTATCTTATGAATAGGGCTCCTACCTCAGGGATCCATGGCTTGACACCATATCAATCCTATTATGGTAAGAAACCTGATCTTTCCCACTTGAAGATATTTGGATGTACTTGTTATGTACATGTGCCAAGTGAATTGAGGCACAAGCTACAACCAAAGGCAGAAAAGTGTGTGTTTCTAGGATATTCAAATGATCATAAAGGTTACAGGTGCTTCAACCCAAACACAAAGGACTTGAGGATATCAAGGGATGTAGCATTTGATGAGCTATTCCCTTGGTATAAGAAGTATGATTGTATGCAGGACTATGAAGAAGAAAAGCATGGACATGATGAAGAACAAATCGACCTAGAGCTAAGCGGCCCAAGGTGTTCCATCAATGAAGATAGTTCAAGCATGAACTGACCATGGAGGGGGAGATCTTCATCAAGCTATGAAGCACAATCAATCAACAAAGGCAAAGCAACATTGGTGGAGTTGGATGAAGAAGGTAATGAAGTTGAAGATGATGAAGGACACATGATGGAGAAAGAAGCCATGTCAAAGAAAGAGATCAAGTTCCCAAGGCAAAGGAGGTTTATTCCTCCAAAAGGTGAAGAAAGGAAGTCTTCTAGAGTTAAGTATCCAACTCAAAGGTTTACTTATGATTCATACATGGAAACTCATTATGCATATATGAACAAAGTAGTAGAAGATCATGAGCCTGATTGCTATGAAGATGCAAGCAGGTACACCGAATGGAAAGAGGCAATGCAAGAAGAGATCAACGCACTTGAGGAGAATCAAACATGGAATCTAGTGCCCAAGAAGGATAACATGAAGGTAATAGGTAATAAGTGGGTGTATAAAGTAAAGAGGAATTCAGATGGATCTATTTCTAGGTTCAAAGCAAGATTGGTGGCCAAGGGTTTTGCACAAACCTATGGAGTGGACTTTGAAGAGACATTCAGCCCCGTGGCAAAGATGAGCAGCATTAGGACACTCATTGCAATGGCTGCTAGCAAAGGATGGAAGCTTTTCCAATTGGATATCAAGAATGCCTTTCTCAATGGAGACTTGAAAGAAGAGGTATACATGGAGCAACCACTAGGTTTTGTTCATAAAGAGTTTCCACATCATGTTTGTAGGTTGAAGAAGGCACTTTATGGCCTAAAGCAAGCTCCAAGGGCTTGGAACCAAAGATTGGTGGACTATTTGATCAAATGTGGTTACAATCAATGCAAGGCGGATCCATCTCTCTTCATCAAACAAAGAGGAGAACTTGTAGTCTACATGTGTGTGTATGTAGATTATCTTATCATTACAGGTAATGATACAAAGGGCATTGAGGAGATCAAGGCAAAGCTTGGAAAGGAGTTTAGGATATCTGATCTTGGAGATCTTAGGTATTTTCTTGGCATTGAAGTTGTATACAAAGAAGAAGGTATTATGCTCATACAAAGGAAGTATATTCTAGACCTACTTGAGAGGTTTGGGATGCTACATTGCAAGCCTATTTCAAATCCCATGGAAGTTAATGTAAAGCTAAGCTCCATTGATGGAGAGCCATTAGAGGATGTAACTTTTTATCGCTCTATTGTAGGCTCTTTCAATTATGCGACAATAACTAGGCCTGACATAGCATATGGAGTTGGAGTGTTATCACAATTTATGCATAGTCCAAGGACTACACACTTGCAAGCTGCAAGAAGAATGTTACGATATCTCAAGGCCACTATAAATGAAGGATTATTCTATTCATTTGATAATGATATGCAGGTCAAAGCTTATTCTGATGCGGATTGGGCCGGTTCCAAGGAGGATAGAAGAAGTACAAGTGGTTACCTAGTCATGCTAGGTAGCAAGATCATCTCATGGATTTCAAAGAAGCAACCCACGGTGGCATTATCTTCCACCGAGGCTGAGTATAGAGCTTTGGCTCAAGTCACATGTGAGCTAAAATGGATTAAGAAGTTATTTATGGAGCTTAATTTGCAGGTTGACACATATCCAATTTTTTGTGACAATATGAGTAGCATTCATCTAGCATCGAATCCTGTCTATCATGCTAGAACCAAGCATATTGAAGTGCACTATCACTTCATAAGGGAAAAGGTGATATCCAAGGAAGTTTCAATACATCATATTGGTACCAAAGACCAAGTTGCCGACATGTTTACAAAGGCTTTGGATGGAATGAAGATTTCAAAATTCAAGCAAAGCATCAACATGAAGGAGCTTGGATGAGGATGAAGAATTGAAGCTTGAGGGGGAGTGTTAAAAGTCAAGCTTCAAGCTACAAATTCGTGGGGAATCTTTTATGGACATGTGGAGCAATCAAAGGAAGCCAAAAGCCACGAGATTCCATCAAGAAAAGTCACTCAACCACTCCCCAATTCATCTCAACTAAATCCTCCAAGTTAGGAGGCTGATTTGGGAAGGTAGTTCCTAGATTTTAGGGACATACTTCTCACTATAAAAGGAGCATGTATCCCGACTTTTTTTGGCCCATCTTCTTGGAGTTTTAGCTCATGTAAAGTGAGCACTAAGTGCTGGAGTTGTGATAAGCAAGCCCCTTGCTTGCTTGTTTGTTTTTCTTTTAGTAGGCATATCTATGTGTGTGCGCAGGTAGTGTTGCAACTCTCTACCCCTGAGTTGTTAGCATTGGTTCTCCCTCATATTGTATCCATTTGATGTAATTCTTGTCTCATTGGATAGCTATTAGAGTCTATTTTATGCTCACAAAGTCTCTGGATCATTCTCTGAGTAATCTGGGAGCAACATTCATTTTAGTGAAGTTGTGTGATTGATATCTCTCTTGGTGTGTAGGCTCTGTTGGAAATATTTTGCTCTCTGTTGTAAGGGCTGGTTCTCCTTCTCTATGTATCCATTTGCTATGATTTTGGTGTCATTGGGTAGCTATTAGAGTCCTCTAAAGTTGACCCAAGTTTGAGATTCATTATCTGTATAATCTCTGAGAAAAGCTTGCTGGAGTGAAGTGAGGTATCTGCTTGATTGGGAGTTGTGAGCATTCAACTAGCTCATGTTGTAGACATTTTTTCTCCTTGTGTAAGCATCCATTTGAAGTGAAATTTGTTTTGTTGGAAAGCTCTTGGTGTCTGCTACAGGTCTACAAAAGGTCACTGGAGTTCTCTGCATAAGTTTTGAGTAAGATCATTTTTGATGTGCAGAGGTCAAAGAAGGATACCTGTGGAGGTCATTCATGCTTCGTTGTTGCTTAGGGGTTGAGATACTTCCCCCATCAAGTGAAAGCATAAGCACATGAGTGAGAAACACATAAGTATGCACACAAATACACACACACACACACAGAGTATGAACAAAGAGAGGAACAATGGAAATAATTCTATTACAAAAGAACTCTCTTACAAAGGCTCCAATCTCTAACAAGCTAACCTCAAAAATGTTAACTTTAAAAATGAGCTCTCTAGCTCTTTTTAGTCTTTCACTAGTTGTTGACCCTGTCAAGACCTACTATCTAGCCTATTTAAAAACTAGGTTCCATGGCTTATTTGGGGGCTCAAATAGAGTCTAAAAATTATGGAAATTGGTAGGTAGATACTTCTAATATCCTCAAGCTTGAGGACTCCTTGGCTTGAACAAAATGGAGTTGCAACAATGTGAAAGGACATTTACATTGACCGTTTTTAGTGATAAAAATCATTGTTTTTATAGGGATTTCTTCATAAATTTGACATAGATTTCTTAGAGCTCCCTATATGCTCCCTCTTCTTGTGTGTCCTATTCTTTGATGCTTGTGACATCTTGTGCTTGAACTTGAGTGCCAACACTCCCCCCCTCTTGAGTCTTTCATCCCTTATAGACCCTTGTTGGAGGGGTTGTTCCATGTAGTACTTTGAGAGGTAGTGTCCATCTGGTATCAACAAGAGCAACAAATGAGTAGGGTTGGTTGTTTGGTTCTTCATTCTATCACTGATAGCATTTGCAAGTTTTAGTCCTTTCGTATGTACTTCTTCCTTGGATTCCAGCATGATGATGTATTTGTGAGCTTTCAAAAATTGCTAATTGCTCGAAAGATGTTATCGATGTTGATTTTGAGCAGCTATCAGTAGTGAATGGCTTCATAGTGTTTGATGTTGTAACCTTGATGTCCTGTGGATCTTTCAAATTTATGTTTCACACTTATCATCCCATGTACTTGTAACCCATAATGAATGATGGGTAAGTGTGTTAGTGCCTGGGTTAAAGAAAATATGTGCCTTGTGCATGGCCTTGTAATGTGGCCCTATGCATGCATACTTGGGGAATGCATTGTAAGAAGTATGGTGCAAAAATTGGGTCTTGAGATAAGTGCTCACGGGTATGCTGACGAAGAGGTTTCCTAATCTATCATATTTATAGTGTTGTCGAATTAGGTGATTCTTATCATGGTGGATGGTCGGTTGATGTTTTTTCTCTTCATATTATACTCCCTTCAACGTAATTGATCATTGGCTTGTCTTTCATTGTTGGTGGATGTCTTTGCGGATGGTTCACAGTTGAGATTCTTTGAGCACATGGTCCTATATTCTTTTTCTCTTTTTTCCTCTTTTTTTTTTTAAGGTCGAGTGTCACAAAACAAGAAGAAAGCAATTAGTAGCAATAAAATAGTTTACATATGTCAAATGTGTCTCATGTGTGTGGGATTCTCAATTGTGTCTATGCATGCCCTTGTAATAAGGTCCTATGATAATGCATACTTTGGAAATGCATGACTTGAATGGTGCAAATGACAAGGTTATGCCAAAGGCATGGTTTTTACATGTCGAGGCTTCCGATGTTACTTGGAGATGTTGATGCAATCTTTGTTTGAAGGTATCCAGTGGATCTTGAAATGATGCAAGTAATCGATGGTTGAATGACAACTGACCATTCCTCCTTATAGGGATCCATTGGAACAGTGTTCGGCTGCATACCAATCACTTTTGGACTCTTTAGCTTTGGATGATTTTGTGAACTTTGTATGCCTCATGGTTGGATCTTTAGTTCTATGGGGGATACTGGTGCTTTTGGCTTCCAAAACCATACCCTTGATGATTGTCTTCTTATTATTTTCAAAGAGGTGCGTTGATCTTCTTTTGATCTCTGTGCTTGGTTCTGACTCTTACTTCTCCTTGGCATCTTTTTTGAGACTTTTCTCGTGAGGGAGAGCATAGAGTTTTCATGTAAGGGTACCTTACTATTTTGCTTGCCATTGTGGTTCAAATATTGTGGTTGCATTCGTCTTTGAAAACAACGAGAGGTCCGCTCACCTTTGAGCCTGTCCTTCCATGATTGAGTCATTTTGCATCATAGAGCTATTGACACACTCAACATCTTCTTCTTGAAGATTAGTCTTAGAAGAACTAAGAAAATGAGTGATATCTAGATTTGTGATCATGCAATCCTGTTATCAAGGGGATCAGGGATATTTTCAACAAGGAATAGAAAAAAGAGTACGAGTCGGAGAAGCTGAAAATCTGAGTCTATCGCAAGTTTGGTCAAAGATCTAATTCTAATATGATGCATTTTTCATGTACCCAAACTTGAAGAAGTTGACTCCTTAGATTTAAGTTAACTGCATGTTCATAGATCCAATCTTGACCTAAGACACGTGGTTCCATAAGGTCCTCATCTTGACACACTAGCATTTTGACTATCATTGGGATATCTTGAAGGTAGATGGGAAGTGCCACCTCACCCAAACAAGGGGTTTCCACACCTTCCAATCCTATGAGATAGGCTTATATGGAATTGATGTTCAATTGTAGATTTTGGCATGAGAATCTATACACTAGTTGCTTTACATGAGTCAATCAAGGATCTCATAGTCCTTAAACTCTTTCCGTGTCTTACCTCTATGGTCACAAAGGGATGTCAGTTGATTATTCGAGAAGAAACTACACCCAATGTTTGGCACACGACCATGTGATATCTTGGGGCATTGGGATTGACATCTAGGCCTTGTCGCCTTAACTTATTTCACCTGATGCGCTCTCTAGCCTCTTCCTGTGCTTCTTCTCTAACCCTTAACTCTTCCTCTTTTTGCTTCTTACCGATGTTGAGTCTCATTAGCATATCCTTTGTAGAAGCTTTTGATATAGCTTGACCCGACATCCACTAACATAGCTTGGCAAGATGTCACCTTCTAGATTCACCAATTGAACTACAACTGTTAATGACCATGGGTCCATATCCTCACTTTTCCAATTTATGGGCATGCTATTTTAGTGTATAAACCAACACTAGGTCTCCCTCTTTCAATCCTTTATCCTTGATGTGTGCATCAAAGTATGCTTTTTGTCTTTTCTTTGTAGCATAGATGCCTGTTGTCACTGGTAGCATGGTATCACGTAAGCATTCTAGATCAAATATCCTAGAGTACAACTCATGTCCATTCCACTCATGCTCTTATGCTACTTTTAAACTTGGGATCAAGAATTCTAATGGTAACACTAATTTTGTTGGAAGGCCATCTAAAATGGGGTGGCATTGAGTACAATTTTGTAGGCAACTCGGTAAGCCCAAACAACATGATGAAGTTGTTTATCCCAATTAGAGTGTTTATTATTTACTAGGTTTTTCAATACATTACATAGGATCTTATTTGTGCTCTCAACTTTTCTGTTAGCTTGTGGATGATAGGGGGCACCCTTCTTATGTATCACCAAAAATTCTTGAAGCAGGTTTTCAATGACTTCGTTTAAGAAGTCCATACCTCTATCACTTACTAACTCTAATGGTAACCTATATCTGGTGAATACGTTCTCAAGTAAGAACTTAGCCGTAGTTTGAGCATCGTTCTTTGTCATAGGTTTGATGTCTACCCATCTTGTAAGGTAATATGTAGCTATAATAATGTACTTTGCATGGGACTTCCTAGCTGGGGGGTTAATAGGAACTACAAAGTCTATACCCCACTTCGAGAATGCAAGTCTTCCCGTCATTGACCTCAAAGGCATCTCATCTTTTCTTGTCAGATATTGAGCATGTTGGCATGTGTCACCTTTCTTCACATAGGTATGTACATCCATATGAAGAGTTGGCCACCAAAGTCCTGAGAATAGAGTGGTCTTAATTACTCAGTAATGCCTGAAGTGTCCACCTGCAATGCCACTATGTGCAGTTTCTAAGATTTTCAAATAGTCTAATACATGAACACACAATCGTAAGTAACCATCTTTGCCTCTTCGGTATAGGTTATCTCCTACTAAGGCGTATTCCTAAGCCTCTTCCTCCATGCTTTGTTTTCTTGCTAGACTAGCTTCACTAGGTAGTTCTAGATCTCATAAATTCTACCAATGGAGCACTCCATTCTAGAATTAATGACACATGATAAAGAGTAAAATACTCCACAAGGGGCCTCTTGTGGCACGCTTGCCAATTCTTAATCCACTCATGTATTTCTTTGTCCATACTAGGCCAATACACTCCTAAAGATTTTAGATTCTGCAATGTTCATTGTTTGGAATAGTGATTTCCTAGAAATCCTTCATGGGCTTGTTGCAACCAATTGCTATGTTCATCCTGCTTGACACAACAAGCTAGTACACCCTCTCTATCTTTTTTGTACATACTTCCTATCAATATTCGATACTTTTGTGATTTTACAATTTCATCTTTGTTCATTTTCACATTCTTATTTGTGGGTCCAAAGGTTAGGACAGATACCAACTTATTCGCCCATTTAGGAACAACTTCTAGATTGAACAGATAAGCATCGGCCACTTCATCAAACACTACTTGTGGTGACTCTCTTGAAGTGATGTGAGAAAGGTGGCCCACCCTAAGGTGGGTCAGACCTTTCCTACCAACCACTTCAAAGTCGTATTCGATTAGTAAGAGGAACCATCTTACTAAGCATCCTATATTGCAGGGTTTATTGACCAAATATAATAAAGCTTGATGATTAGTGAAAAACTTGAACTTTTTGGCCAGTAGACATTGTCTAAAATTCTTCATAGCATAGATCATGCCTAAGCCTTCTCTTTCGATGGTTATATAGTTTCATTCAACTGTGTTTGGCTATCTATTAGCATATGCTATAGGCAAATCGAGATTTCCTTAACTTATGGGTTATCCTAGCACACATCTGATTGCATAATTGGATGCATCTACATGGACATGGAATGGAGCATAAAGAGGTTTAGCTATGATCGCATACATGTCGATAAACCTATGGTTATATGCAAAGTGGCCCATAAAGGCTTGTACCTCTTTAACATTCCTTGGCTTTGACAACTTCGATATGGCTCTTACTCAGTCCTCATCTGTTGATATTCTGTTCTTAGAAACAATATGACCTAAGATCTTACCTTGAGGTACCATGAACACACACTTTTCTGGGTTTAGACACATTTGATATTCTCTACACTTGTTGAAGATCTATTTGAGCTCAGAGATGTGGTGCCTTCTTTCTTGGGAATGAGCACATAAATCATCCACATATACTAACAAGCTCTTTTGCAAGAACCCTTTGAAGACATGACACATGAGCCTTTGGAATGTTGTAGGTGCATTGGTGATCCCAAATGGCATCACACGAAATTCAAAGATTCCCCACTCTGTGGCAAAGGCCATTTTTTGTTGATCTTCTGGGGCAATGGCTACTTGGTTGTAACCTGAAAACCCATCAAGAAAGCTATAAACTTCCTTGCCTGCAACACGCTCCAATAAATGTTTGGTGATGGGAAGCAAATAGCTATCTCGTATCGTAGCATCATTAACCCTTTTAAGGTTAATACACACCCACAAATTTCCATTTATTCATGGGCACCACTACAATGGGGGACACCCATTTAGTATGCTCAATCTCATAGATAAATACAGCTTCAATCAGCCTATCAATTTCTTCTTTTATTTTGGCCGCTTATGTGTCATTATATGTGTAGGGCTTTCATTTGGTGGGTTTGCCATCAACCGTCATGGGGATCATATGAGAGCATATTTTTGGAGCTACGCCCTTCAGGTCTCTATAGGTCCACACAAACACATCCCTATATTCCCTTAATAAAGCTACAAGCTCTACTTCTTCTTCTTCACTTAGGTCTTCCCCTATGTATGTACATTGCTCTTCATTCTCTTCAATAGTTACTACAATTTTTTTGGGCTTTTCCTTATTATCATATGCTTCTCCTATGATGGCCTCTCTCTTAGACATTCGTACCAAAATTTTCTGATCATCAACTTCGTATTTCTTGAAATTCTTTGGTACTTCGAATAATGATTCCTCCTGTATTTGTTTCACTGCCTTTCTTTTCTTTTTCTATTGACTACCTTCACTTTCCTCCCTTGAATTTATAGTTTTAATGCATGTGAGAAGTTCTTCTTATTTTTGGGTAAACACTCCCACATTTTCTAGATAGTGCTCCTCTGAGTCAAAGCAACTATCCATCACAATGGACTCTAGATCATCATCGTTCTCTTCTTCTTCTATGACCTCATTAGAGTCACACTCTTCTAGCAAGGGTTCACACATGAACAAAGAGATATCATATCCCTCCTCATCACAGTTAGGTATCCACTATTCTTCATTGACAACAGTGTCCATGGCGGTTAATATTTCTACCCAACCATGAGGCTCATATTCCTCATTTGTAAAGATCATCAGTGTGTAGGCTGGGTCCCTAACCAGTTTGGCTCCTTGAGAAGTTCCTTCTTCTCTCACTTTTAGGCACCTTTCCTCCCTTCATTACCTTGCATATCCATAAGTGACTATCTTCATGCATCCAGGATGGATCACAAGAACTTTTAGAATGCACATAAATTGAATCTTCTTGCACCTTGTGGATGGGGTTCCACTATAGGGGTGGTTCATCTCTAAAGGTATAATCCTTGAGATTGACCTTGTTTGTGACCCCTAAGTGGTGAAAGTACAAGGAATTGGTTCCCCAATCTTGTACTATTTGCAGTTGCCCTAGGGAGGGTCTTCTTAGTATCATTTCATAGATGCTATTTTTGCCAAAGTCACATATAGCAAAGGTGTGTTCAAACTCTACACAAGTGGTTAGAGTTATCCTTTCTAGCAATCCTTGAGGTATTTCAATATGGCCATCAGCCATATGAAGCTTCATTCTAGTTGTTCTTAATGCAGGTTTGCCCCATTGTTAATAGCAACACCAGCACCTGAATCTAAGATAACATTGGTTGTGTAACCTTCATAGGTGATTGGAAGATAAGTATCACCTTCTTCACATTCACTCATGTCTCCTAATTTCTCTAGAGGTTTCTCTGGG
Source organism: Ceratopteris richardii (assembly GCA_020310875.1). Taxonomy (NCBI): domain Eukaryota; kingdom Viridiplantae; phylum Streptophyta; class Polypodiopsida; order Polypodiales; family Pteridaceae; genus Ceratopteris; species Ceratopteris richardii. Next base: position 79,161,214 of record CM035410.1, read on the forward strand.
ACTTTTTGGTTAGACCTTACTTTTGACGTATTGAAACCAAGTTCTAGAACCTGATTCACCACATGTTTCCATAGCTCAGGTTTTACTTTGAGTAGCTCTCCTAAGGTGAGATGACATTGCACCTTAGTGTTCTTCATGACTTTGGTGTTTCTTGGAACCATTGAGTCTTCATTTCTAATCACTATTGTGGCAGCTCTAATCTAAAAAGATTCAGATTCCCATGGGCCTTTGAATTGTGGCAAATCTTGTAAAGAATTAGATTCAGAATCTAATATTTCATCTTCTTGTTGCTCTGCTTGGTCTCCATAAAGAGATGGAATGTCTTGGGGAAATTGATCATGAAGATCATCAATTTCAAGAATAGGAGGGGGATTATCCTTCTCCTTGGCCCATTTCTCTTCTTGTTTTTCCTACAAGAACACTTGAGAGTACTATTCAATTGAAAGAGGTGTTCCATCATCCATGGAATCAGGAACATGAACTTTTGTTGGTGCTGAGCTTTCTCTTTTAACAACTGATTGAGCCTGTGGAGGTAAAGAAACATATGGCTCGTTTACCAACTGATCTAGTTTTTCTAATAAGCCCTGAAAATGCAAACCTGGTTTGATAGAATTTGTTTGATTAAACAATTGATTGGCCTTGAACACAGCTTGAATTTGCTCTACCATTTTCATGCACATTTTTGTTCGTTCAATCTCTAAATCTGCTCTACGTTAACTCTTGTCTAGGTTCGCAACTATTGGCCCTTCTTGAAGTCGAGCCTGGTAGGCCTTGGACATCATGTCCAAGACTTCTAGGGTTGGATGTGCAAGAACAGACCCCGTTTGTGGAGTGGGTGGAGTTTCGATATGTGAGGGGTTTTGTGATGCGATGTTTACAATTTTTATTTTTGCATCTCTCAATCTTTCTTCGAGTTTAGTTAACTTCTTAGCCCACTTACGATTGGCCTTCTCCTTGGTATCATTCCATGTTCTTGTTTTCCTCTTACTAGGCTCTCTTGACTCACTTGACTCTAATTGTTCAGCTGATTTAGCTTGTTGTAAGGTGTAGCTCAGTGATGAGTAGCACCTCCTTTAATGTCAATCCGGGAAGATGTGAGGATGGTATGAAGACCTCGAACAGGTGATGGCACAAGTGCGTGAGTGAGAAGCACACTAACATGCACACACATACACACACACACGCGCACACAAGGTAAGACAAAGAGAGAGAAGCAATGGAGTTCTTTAGATTACTCAAAAGTGCTCTTACAAGTTCAATTCTACAACAAGATAACCTCAAAAATGAGCTCCCTAGCTCCTTTTATAGTTTTTGATTAGTTTTGGCCCTATCCAGACCTAATGTCCGACCTAGTTAAAAATTAGGTTCTACGGCCTATTTGAGGGCTCAAACGGAGTTTAAAAATTATGAAAATTGATAGGTAGGTACTTCTAATGCTCCTCAAGCTCAAGGACTCCTTGGCTTGCACAAAATGGAGTTACAAAAATGTGGAATGGTATTTACAATGATTGTTAGTGATGAGAATCACTGTTATAAAGATGTTGATTTGGGAAAAATTGAACGGCCTATCTGCTAGATCTGCGTTGACTGCTCTGTCTACTTAATCCTTCTCTTTGTTTTGACTCTCTCTGCTGGTTTCCTTGCCTCGTTAGTCCTTGGGTGCCCTGACTGCTATCAACACCCCCCCCTCTTGCGTTTGTCATCCCTGACAGACCCTTGTTGCTGGGAGTGCTATATGTAATATTCCACAACATGAGTGGCAAGCTGATGTTCTTGGATGCGTAGCCCTTTGGCCAAGTCTGTCATCATGCAATCCCAATCAATTGGTCCTGGAATGTCTGGATGTGGCAGACGTAACTGATCTGCATGTATGGCTTGTTCTACTGCGAATAGATGTAGCAAATGTGTTGGTCTGGGAATGAAATTATTGAATGATATTCCCAAAACCCTGTAGAGAACATTTCTTCAAAGGTATGCTTGAAGCATGCAGGTAAATACTTTATTCGTGCGTGCCAGGCAAAGATTATATTGACCGAGGGAGTGTGGCTCATGTCGTAGACTAAATCCTTGTTATCTTGAAAGGATCTGGGGGCAGAGATGTATGGAGTGTGTACGTTCTAGAAGGTTTTGAAGACAATTGTCATGAGCTCAAATATTTTCATACACATTTTTGCTGCTATGTCGGGTACATTCTTTAGACGCATAGACCAGTGTCGAATTGTTGATATCATGTATGCTACGGTCGGGGTCCCTCGAGGTGGAGCAAAATATGGATAGTTGACCCATGCCAAGCATTCTTTATTGTTGCGTACCTTGATTGCAAATGCTTGCCATGATCTGCGACGTACCATTGGGTAATAGCATGGATTATACTTGATATAGAGTGGCATGGTTGCCCAGGTGCTCATCATCGCAGGGTAGTCAGTTAGTAACCATGAACGCCAATTAGGTTGAAAAATTGAGCCAACACGTGCATCTTCTGGTAAGTCCTCCGGCTCAAATTGAGTGGCAAATGTGGGCTCCTTCCCTGTATGCCTTTTAACTTCTGCATTATAATCATGTAGCAAGACATAGTAAGGCATGTATTGCGGCTCTAATGTTGTGATTAACCATTGGTGGGATAGGTGCTGAAAGTAAGAAGATCGAAGGACAGTTTCTTCCAGATTTGTGAGGGATTGGATTTGCACGATAACACGATCATCATGTGTTTCCCACTTTCTCAACCCTTTTGACCCAATCCGGGAGCCAATTTCTAAAGTGTCCTGTCCTTCCTCTGTAACTCGGCCACCAGGTGTTGGCATGGGCTCATATGGTTCTTCATAGCTGTCATCCATGGGGATTTCCACTACTGTATCAGGTTCTGGTTCTTCAGCTGGGGAGGGTGGCCTTTCATATGGTAAGAGACGTGCTTGGAGTTCTGCCAGCTGCTTTCGGAGGGTCTCTAATTCTTCTGTAGAGTGTTGCAAGATTACCGGCTCCTGTTGAGCTGTGGGGGCACTGGCGATCTGCTTCTTTAGGTCAGCACATTCAGCCTCTAACTTTTTATATGTCTCCAAAAAATTTGCATGCTCCTCAAGTAAGATGCGAATGTCGTCTGATGGGACCGCTCTATACTTGGTAGGGCTAATGGCTGTTCCTATGGTTCCTTCCATAGCTGCTTCAAAATTGTCTTGGTTTTGTTGCTGAAGCCATTTGTTCTCTTCTAATACTGCTGCCATATGCTTTCTTAATACCCCAAGATTGCGTCTGAGTGTAGCATTAGATATCATTTGCGCTTGGAGCACACTTTCTAGTTCCTTGACTGCTTTATCATCCACCGTCGATACCTTTGATTCCAATTCTGTGTGAGCTTGCTGTAAAGTGGTATGTTCTGCTAGGAGCGTTTGGTAATTAGCTTCTAGAGTGTTGAATCTAGCCTGTAGTCGCTGAGATTCTACCTGTAGGGCAGCGATACGATCTCCCAATTGATGGTATTCTTGTTGTAGTTGATGTGCACACTGGAGTAATGTATTAAATGTGCTATTTACATTATGAGATGCAAGGGGGAAAGTTTGGAATGCAGAGGAGGTGGGAATGGGAAGGGAGGTAGTGAATGCTGTGTCTTCCACTGATGTGGTGAGTGGTGAGGTGGGGGGTAGGGGAGGGGGAGATGGTGGAATTGTGGGGAGAGGGGCTGTGGTTGGTGAAATGTCCATTGGGTTGGACAGAGTGGTGTGTGTACGGGCTACCATGTAAGTTGGTATGGTAGGTGAAGTGAGTGTGGTGTTTGTGTAGATTGATGTTGGTGCAAACATCTGGGGACTGTGCCTCTGAGACGCTGGAGTGCGGATGGACTGCTCCATGAAGGATGGGTATTGGGGTGGTGCAATTGGGTTGAGTGATGTGTAGGGAGCAGATGGAAACTATGGGTCATGGGATTGGGGCACCCGTACTCGGGGATAAGACGGGAAACAAAGGATGCCTTCCGTGGGTGCGGGGGTTCCAACCACACTCAGAATTATGGGGTGGCCAATTATGGGTGGAGGACAAGAAGGGTGAAGTGTACAGAGGATTGGAGATGGAAGAGAAGAGGGTGTCCTGTGAGGTTGGCGCTCAAAATGAGAAGGATGTGGATGAGGTTGGGTTGTAGATGAAGGTAGATGTGATGACTGCAGTTTCTTGAATGGTGGGAGGTGGTGGTGGGGGTGGAGAAGTTGGGGATGGGGGGTGCGGGGGTGAGATGGGTGATGTCTGAACAAAAGTTTCAGTAGAGAGGTCAATGGTGGTGGTGGGGGTAGCTGTGGTTTCGATGGTTACTTCTGGTTCTGTGATGGGTATTCTGATAGTCTTACCTGCTCGTGGTAATGTGTCGACTCTGCATTTGTCATACCTCATGGACTAGTGGACTTCTGTGTGGACAGCCTCCAGAACTCCTAACGATTATGACACTAATTTGAGGGTGTTAATGAAATGTTGATCCACTCCGTTGTCTGCTAGCATTTCTTGCATCAAGGCTTTGATCGTATCGTATAACCTTTGTAGTTGAGCTATGTATGCAGGTGCACCTACAACTTCTAGCACTTCTTGCTCCTCATCTTGATGCCCATGGTCATATTCCTCCTCATCCTCCTCATATTCTTCATCTTCATCGTCCTCTTCATCCATTTCAACTGTGGTAACAGGTACTTGGGAGGTTGTTGCCTGCGGTTGAACATTCTCCACTTGTTGTTCCTCTTCTACCTCAAGATCTACGTCTTTTAACAATTGTTCGAAGTCTTCATTCATGAGTTCTTCCAAGGGTGCGCCACCGGGAAATTCAAGATCGGTTGGGACGGGAGGAAATAAAAAATTGGGGCCATTGGTGCTGCGTCTCGGAAGTCGTAGTGTGAATGGCCGAACTCTTAGGGGTTAGGGTGGCTCCACGTGGTTGAGCACAAGGTACTTGGACAGTTCCTCTCATCTTCTTGGAAGGGGGTCCAGTGGATGGCCGGCCTCTAAACTACTGTACTCGATTCCACATCAGTGCCTGTTGAATAGGGATGTCATAAGCCAAACACCTATAAATTATTCTAGTTAGAGCACAACATCCATATAAAACATGCTTCCGTGGCCCTTGTTTGTGAGCTAGGTGTATCTGATCAATTATCCAATGGGGTAAGTTGATGGTGAGGTTTTGTGTCTCTGCCAGATACAAACTAAACCATATCTTCTTGGGCGGCATGGTGAATATATCTTGGGCAGGAAAAGCAAAGTGTTGCATGCACATTCACAGATGTATTGCAATATTGGGCGTCATGGCCACCATGTCCTTGAGCTTGGTGAGGCTTCGATTCTTCATGTAATCAGGAACTAGGGTCTCCTTCTCTGTTGGAATATGCATTCCGCGCATATCTAGGGCCTCTCTCACTAAGTTGTTTGAGAGCCTAAACCTTTTGAGCTCATTTCCTTTTGTCAGAGATGGGAGCACAAATGAGCCTGCACCTTTTGGGTTCTTGCTTGGAGTCAAGGTATTGATGAGATAGTAGCATTGCATGAAGTTAGGCTTTGGGAGCCGGGCACTAAAGTATGCATCCAATCCTGCCTTCTCCCCTACCGGACGTAGACCTTCTGCATTTTGTAACTTTTCGAATTCCCTTGTAAAGAAATGGTATTTACCTTGCTTCCCATTGAAGTCCAACTCTGATTCCCATAGGTATGATCCCTCGCCTAAGGGTCCTGCAACTTCACTAAACCAGTGGGAAGCTTTTCCTATGGGCATGGTATGTCCACTTGGGGGTTCCGCTATTGGTATGATTTGGATGGACTACAACTCTTCTGGTCTTTCATTTGTCTCCGGCATAATTTGTAAACTCTCTAAATCCACCACTTGCTGGCTCGTTCCTGCTTGAGAGCTTGTTCCTGCAGCCTCAGCCATGTTGAAGAAATCGTTGCCGGTTCTATGAGAATATATGAATAAATGTTAACAACGTTAACATTGCAATGGACACAAAATGACATTGTGTCCCCGTTACAACATTAACTTGATGAATTGTGATGTAGTTAGTTGGTTAGTTAGTGCTTGCGTGGATGTGAGTGTGAAGTGTGGTTAGCTGATGCTGAATACCTATGAGCTAATTGGGGGGTTAGGTGTAGTGTGGATGCAGTTAGTAAGTGGAAGTGGCTTTACAAACAGGTTAGGTGGTTTATTACAAGGTTTGGGTTGCCAAACATAGTGGATGGCACTCTGTTTTGATTTTCTGGAGACTCTAAAGGGCTTGATCAGAATGTCAACTTGGAAATGAGGCTTTTTAGGGACCCATTTACCAGTGATTCTACTCGTGGTCATGGGTGAATATGTGTTCGTGCGTGATGTATAAGAGTGGGTATCAACTGCTCGAGTGAGTGAACCATGTTGCACAAGGTGTGGCCTTTGTGTATCTATTTGAGCTCGCAAGCAAGCCTTAGGCACCCAAATTTGTCTTGATTGTGGGCTAGCCTTCATCGACTTCTTGGGTACCCAGATAGACTTCACTTTCACGGAATAATTTTTGGAAGACTTCTTATTAGTGTCGTTTCGTTGATCACTAATAGGAAGTTGAGTCAGTTGTTGTGGCTTGACCGCAATAGGATGCTCACCTTTCTGCACCCATACTTGTGTCGGTGGTTGAGACACCTTGCTTCGTTCCTTCTTTTGACTTCGAGCATAGGTCATCTGCTTCTCCTACATCTGATCCACCTTTGGTTGCTGCATCCTTGTGGCTTTTGGAAAAGAAGGGGGTTCCGTCGTATCCTTGACTTCTTTGTTGAGATACTCATCCCTGTGCATCACATAGTTTTGGACAAGAATAGCATGGTCATCTTCATGTGTACTCTTGGAAGGACCAGGAGTGTGTGCCTTTCCTAGTTCCTTGAGTGCTCTATTGTCTAACTCAACTGTAATTTGACTCTGATTTACCCAGACCTGAAGAAGTCCACTTCTTAGGTTTAGGTTGACTGCATGATCATAGATCCAGTCTTGACCCAAGACCAGAGGCTCAATGAGGTCCTCATCTTGACACACTAGTACTTTAACTGTCAGTAAAACATCTTGAATGTAGAGGGGAAGTTCCACCTCACCTATGCAAGGGGTATCCACGCCTCCCAATCCTATGAGATATGCTTCTATAGGATTGACATTTAATTTTGACTCTTGATAGTAAGAAAGTTTAACAGCACTAGTGGCTGCACCTGAGTCAATCAAGGCCCGTACAGTCCTTGCACTCTTTCCTTGTCCTATCTCTAAGGTTACAAAAGGACGTCGGTCAACTATTCTAGGGGGATTTACACTTGAGACTTCACACATAGCCATATGATATCCTAGGTCCGCATAGTCATCTGTCCTAGGCTGATCTCTACCCTGTCTTCTCAATTTCATCCTTTGGATGCGTTCCAATGCCTCTGCCTGTGGCTCTTCTCGAATTCGCTTTTCCTCTTCTTTACGTTTCTTTGCAGTATTGAGTTGATTTAACATCTTCTCCGTGAGGGGTTCTTGATATAATTTGACTCTACATCCGCTTACGTAGCTCGCGAGAATATCGCCTTCTAATGTGGCTAGTTGTACTGCTCCACTTGTTGAGATCCTATTTATGATCATAGGTCCATAGCCACGCTTCTCTAATTTTCTCGCAGGTTGCTTCAATGTGTAGACTAGGACTAGATCTCCTGCCTTCAAGCCTTTATCCTTAACATGTGCATCAAAATATGCTTTTTGTCTTTTCTTAGCTGCGTATATTCCTGCTGCCGCTCTTAATCTTGTTTCACCTAATCGTTCCAAGTCAAAGATTATAGATGAGAGCTCATGGCCCGTCCAGTCATGCTCTTGTGCTACTTTCAATGTAGGTATCAAGAAGTCCAATGGTAGCACTGCATTTTGGCCAAATACCATCTGAAAGGGTGTGGCTTGGAGTACCGTTTTATAGGCAACTTGGTATGCCCAAACAGCATGGTGCAGTTGTTTGTCCCAATCAGAGTGTTTATTATTCACTAATTTGGTCAGCACATTACATAGAATCTTATTTGTGCTTTTGGCTTGCCCATTAGCTTGGGGATGATAGGGGGCAGACTTCTTGTGTATCACCAAGAACTCTTGAAGGAGGTTTTCAATAACTTCATTCAAGAAGTGAGTGCCTCTATCACTAATTAGATCAATAGGTAGCCCGTATCGAGTGAACACATTCTCAAATAAGAACTTAGCTGTCGTTTGAACATCGTTCTTTGTGGTGGCTTTTACCTCTACCCATTTGGTCAGATAATCAGTGGCAACGATGATATATTCAGCATGTGAACCCTTAGCTGGGGGATTAATAGGACCTACAAAGTCTATTCCCCACTTAGAGAATGCACGTCCACCCATCATAGGTTTCAGAGGCATCTCATCTTTACGTATAGGATACTGAGTTTGCTGACAGACATCACACCTCTTCACATAGGTATGTGCATCCATGTGAAGGGTCGGCCACCAAAGACCTGCAAATAGTATAGCCTTGATCACCCGATCTGGTCCAAAATGTCCTCCTGCTACACCTTGGTGAGAAGTTTCCAAGATTTTGAGATATTCACTCTCATGGACACATAGTCTCAGGTAACCATCTTTACCACGCTTGTATAAGTTAGCTCCAATGAGCGAGTAGTCTAGGGCTTCTTGTTCTAAACTTCTTTGCCTCGTCAGGGTCATGTCTTGAGGGAATGTTTTCGTCCTCAAGAAGGCTACTAGTGGTTCACTCCAATCTGGCATTATGGACACTTGATAAAGAGTGGCATGCTCCACGGGTGGTTTAGTGCGACAGATTGGGCATTCTTTACACATTTTATGTACATCAGCTTCCATAGTAGGCCAATGCACTCCGAATCTCCTTAGTGTCTGTAAAGTTCTTGCCTCGAATGGTGTTGCTCTAATGCACCTACATGTGCTAATTGCAACCATTTTGCGTACTCGTCCTCTTCCACACAACAAGCGAATATCCCTTGATCTCTCTATTTGTACATACTTCCTGCCATGATATGGTACTTCTGGGCTTTTACTACCTCCCTATCTTGAGTGTTGATGACTGGGTGGTTGGGCCCGTATGTCAATACTGGCACCAATGTCTTAGCCCACTGAGATACAACTTCCAAATTAAACAAGTAAGCATCAGGAAGGTCATCTGATACTCCTTGTGGGGCCTCTCCAGATGTGAGCCTAGAGAGATGGTCTGCTCTCAAATGAGTTTTGCCTTTCCTCACCACTACCTCAAATTCGTTTTCCATTAGTAAGAGAAACCATCTTACTAATCTACCTGTATTGCATGGCTTGTTTACTAAGTATAGTAGTGCCTGATGATCAGTGAAAAATTTAAACTTATTTGCAAGCAAGTAATGTCTAAACTTTTTGACCGCATATACCATGCCTAATCCTTCTCGTTCGGTGGTGGTATAGTTTCGCTCAGCTGCACTCAACTGTCTACTAGAATAGGCAATTGGAAGATCCATATTACCTTCACCAGTAGGTTGTGCGAGTACACATCCAATAGCATAATTGGATGCATCCACATACACATGGAAGGGCTTATTCCAATCTGGTGTAGTCAAGATTGGTGCTGAACATAATCTCCGTTTAAGCTCATTGAAAAAGTTCTCACATTCATCAGTCCACTCAAAATTGGTTAAAAGTCCATACAGAGGCTTTGCTATGATGGCATACATGTGTATAAACTGTCGGTAATAACCACAATGCCCCATGAAAGCTTGTACTTCCTTGACATTCTTTGGCCTAGGTAGCTCTGCAATAGCTCTAACTTTTTCCTCGTCCGTAGATATGCCATTCCTTGACACTATATGTACTAGAATCTTGCCTAGCCTGACCATGAAAACACATTTTTCTGGGTTCAGGCAGACTTGATATTCTCTACATTTGTCAAAGATCTGCCTGAGTTCAGGTATATGTGTTTGTCTAATGTTGGAATGAGCACAGAGATCATCAACATAGACTTCCAAATTCTTCCTCAAAACTCTTTAAACACGTGACACATCAATCTTTGGAAGGTTGCAGGAGCATTGGTAAGCCCGAATGGCATTACTCTAAAGGCAAATATGCCCCATTCTGTGGCAAAAGCTGTCTTATGCTGATCTTATGGAGCAATGACTACCTAATTGTAGCCAGAAAACCCATCAAGGAAGCTGTACACTTCCTTGCCTGCTACCCCTTCTAAGAGATGTTCCATGATAGGAAGCGGATAGTTGTCTCGAATAGTGGCTGCATTAACCTTCTTCAAGTTAATGCACACACATCCCAACAGTGGTATCAGAGCAAATAAGGTAAACATGGGAGATGGATTTCCTTCATTCATTGACAAATTGGACAGGAACAATTACCAAGCTTGGTCTCTAAGGATGAAGACCTATCTACAAGGAAGAAGCTTATTTGGATACATATCAGGAGATGAGGAATTGCCCTCATTCAAAGCTAGAGGACTACCCACCAAGGATGAACAATAGAGACTCAACCAATGGTGTGCAAAGGATGTTTTGGCAAGGTCCTACCTTCTTAACTCTATATCTGATTTCCTTTTACCTCATATAAGGAACTGTAAGACTTCCCAAGAGACTTGGGAAACTCTGTCAACATACTTTTCTTCTAACACAAGGGCTAGGAAGAATCAACTGTGGATTGAGTTCACAACCCTTAGGAAGCAGCCTAAGCAATCAGTCTCAGAGTATGTGACAAAGATTAAAGATGTGGCAGACCAATTAGCAAGCATTGGAGAGGAGATTGAAGAGGATCAAATAGTCATACAAGTAACAAATGGACTCAAGGCAGATGATAAGTGGGAAAGCTTCACCACTGCAATGGACCTCTACATGGACATGCATACCCCAGATCTCACAACACTCATGGGCCAACTATTCACACATGAAGCAAAGTTTACAAAGGCAGGAGATCAATCAAAAGGTAACAACCCCTCTGCTCTATATACTGATAAGAAAGTTAAGGATAAAAGTAAAGGGAAGAAGCAGGAAGAAGAAGGCTCTACCTCCCAAGCTAATTATGCAGGGAGAGGTAGATCTTCTAGAGGAAGAGGCTGAGGAGGTAAGTCAGGTAGGGGGAGACCCTACAACTCATCACCATGCAACATTTGTGGATTGTCCAATCATACCACAGATGAATGCTACAAGAACTACAAGAATCAGAGAGGAAGAGGCTACTCAAGAGGTGGATACTCTCAAGGGAGAGGCACGTTCAACCAACACCAAGGCTACAATGGATACAACAATCAATACAACCACAACCACAATGGTAACTACCAAGGTGGATTCAGAAATAGAAGGGATTACAACAACTACACAGAGGAGCAAGATGACTCCCTATCGATCATGAATATGACCTCCAAGGCAGGTACAAATGATGATAATTTATTTTATATTGACTCAGGATGTTCTAACCATGTAGCTGGCAATGTGGCACTACTCTCTGATTTGGAAGAACCCAAGGGCAAACATCAGGTACAGACAGGTGATGATACTAAACATTCTGTTGTAAAGATTGGAAATGTAAAGACATGTGATGGTAATCAGAATCTATTGAGCAGGGTACTTTATGTACCAACCATCACCAAGAATCTAATGAGTGTTGGTCAGATTGTGGAGAAAGGTTTGCAGGTCAGATTCACTCAACATGGAGCATATGTGGAGGATCCAAGACATGGTTTCAAAAGAATTGCCAAAGGAGAAAAATCAGGTAGATTGTTTACTTTTGAGCTAGAAGACACCAAGAACATTGCTTTATATAATTACAAGGATCAAACACTTTCAGAGTTAGAAATATGGCACAAGAGATTAGGCCACATAGGTGAAAGAACCCTAAAGCAAATGTGCAGGGATCAATGTGTGCTTGGGATACCTAATGTGTCCAAGCAACATATGATTCACAAGTGTGGAGCATGTCAGTTTGGTAAGTCTCACAGGTTGCCCTATTCAAGGAAAGGTTTCATGCATGAAGACTACCTAGACTTGGTACACACAGATGTTTGGGGACCTAGCAAGGACCCTTCCATTTCAGGTTCAAGGTATTATGTGTCCTTTATTGATGACTATAGCAGGTGGACCATCTTATACTTTATGAAGCATAAAGATGAAGTGTTTAATTGTTTCAAGAGGTATCTTGCACTTGTTGAAAACCAAACAGGAAGAAGATTGAAGAGGCTAAGGTCAGATGGTGGAGGAGAATACTTCTCTAATGAGTTTGAAGATTTCTTGCAGGAAAGAGGCATCAAGAGGGAGATAACTACAAGGTACTCACCTGAACAAAATGGAGTAGCTGAAAGAAGGAATAGACTCATAGTAGAAACAGCTAGGTCTATGCTTAATGAAAAGAAATTGCCAAATTATCTTTGGGCAGAGAAGGTATGAAACCATATGAACACCTATCTCATTAACAGGTTGCCATCAAAGTCACTTGATGGTATGAAACCATATGAAGCTTGGCATGGTAAGAGACCTTCTTTGGATCATTGCAAAATCTTTGGTTGTGTAGCATATGTGCATATTCCCTCATAGGTAAGGGGAAAGCTAGACCCTAAAGCTGAAAAATGTATCTTCATTGGTTATGATTTGAACCAAAAGGGATACAGATTCTACAACCCAACAAACAAAGGCTTCAAGGTAAGCAGAGATGTCATCTTTGATGAGAATGACTCTTGGTATGAGAATGAATGCAGGAAGGTTAGTCTACCCTATGATATGGAAGAAGACTTTCCAAAGCTCACCAAGGAGGAACCAATCCAGAAAGATGAATCAAGCTCAGATGATGATGATACAATAAACCTTGAAGAATTCAAGGCATGGAAGTCCAAAAGAAAGATGAAGATAAAAAAGCTAGAGGATACACCAGAATCCTCAACTCAAGCAATGAGGAGATCTTAGAGAGAAAAGAAGAGACCTATCAGATTTGGGTATGACACATCACTAGTAACTAAACATTCTGTATATCTTGCAAAGGATTTGTTAAATGAAGAACCAGGTACCTATGAAGAAGCAATCACCAAACCAGAATGGAAAGGAGCTATGGATGAAGAAATGGAAGCTCTCAAGGAGAGTGATACTTGGGACTTGGTACCCAAGAAAGACTCTATGAAGGTGATAGGATCCAGATGGATCTACAAGCTAAAGAGAAATCAGATGGAACAATCAAGAGGTACAAAGCTAGGTTGGTAGCCAAGGGTTTTGCACAAACCCAAGGCATTGATTATGAGGAGACATTTTCTCCTGTGGCTAAGATGCCAACTATCAGAATATTGGTGAGTGTAGCTGCATCCAAGAATTGGAACATGTACCAATTAGATGTCAAGAATGCTTTCTTGAATGGATGGATATCTGAAGAAGTCTACATGTCACAACCACCTGGCTATGAAGATCCCAAGAAGGTAAAATATGTTTGTAAATTGAAGAAGGCTCTATATGGATTAAAGCAGGCACCTAGAGCATGGAATTACACTTTGACAACCTACCTCCAAGACCAAGGATTTGTGATGAGCAAAGCAGACACTTCTCTATTCATAAAGAGAAGTAGTACAGAAGTAATCTACTTGTGTGTTTATGTTGATGACATCATCATTACAGGCAATGATGTCAATGGTATTAGACACATCAAGGGACAGATGATGAAGGAATTCAAGATCAATGATCTTGGATTATTGAAGTACTTCTTAGGTTTTGAGTTAGTCTACACCAACTCAGGTATATATATCACTCAAAAGAAGTATGTACAGGATATGGTCAAGAAGTTTGGTTTGCAGGATGCTAAAGCTTCAACTACTCCAATGGAAGTCAACCTAAAGCTAAGTGCTCATGAAGGGGAAGAAGTCCAAGACATCACAGGATATCAAAGTATGGTAGGTAGTTTGAATTATGCTACCTTGACCAGAATTGACATAGCATATGGAGTTAGTGTGCTAAGCCAATTCATGCACAAACCAAGGGTACCTCACCTAGAGGCAGCAAAGAAGATCTTGAAGTATTTGAAGGGAACTCAGAATCATGGTTTGTACTTTCCTTATACATCAGATATTGATATTAAAGTATATTCAGATGCAGATTGGGCAGGATGCAAGGATGATAGGAGGAGCACCTCAGGTTACATTTGTTTTGCAGGAGATAAACCTATTTCTTGGTCAGCCAAGAAACAACCTACAGTAGCCTTGTCATCCACTGAAGCAGAGTATAGAGGGCTTGCCAATGCCACTCAAGAAGCTATCTGGTTGAAGCTCTTGTATACAGAGTTAGGTCTATACACTAGACCTCCAATTATTTTTGGAGATAACACTAGCTCTCTTCACCTTGCAGCTAATCCAATATATCATGCTAGAACAAAACACATAGAGGTTCATTACCACTATGTGAGAGAGAAGTTGCTTAGTAAAGACATTCAATTGACTTATGTGTCTACTAATATGCAATGTGCAGATTTACTCACTAAAGCATTGGATGGAAACAAGCTATGCAGATTCAAATCCATGATTGGATTGCAGGATGTGATTGAAGACTAAAGATGAAGACTTAAGCCAAAGTGTTTGGCTTGAGGGGGAGCTGTTGGTGCATTTCAAGCCTTCACCTTTGGCTTGGAACCCTTGAAGGATATCACTATGTGAAGCAAGAACCATAGGAAGTTAGTCTTATGACTTACTACTATTTTATCTCTTGTAAAAGTCTAAATGACTTGGCATGTAAATGATCACACCTACTTGATTAGATTCGTGGAAAATTGGATGGTGTAATTGGAGAGAATATCTCCCTACTTTTAGAGGAGTGATTATAGGAGATTTGAATTTGAAATCAACTTCAAATCTCAACTCAATCTCTATAAAAGATGCAATCAAAAAGTCGCGGGTTAGCTGGTCTAATTGAGCTCACTCCCCGAGGCATTCTACCATTGATATCAGTGTGTGTTAGTGCTACTTCATAGCCTACACCACAACACCTCATTTAGCTATGCTTGTCAAGCTAATGAGTATGTACAATTACATCAATCAATAGAAGTATACACATTCACTATCTCTGTTTGTTCTCTGAGTCATCATCTCCAAATCTGTCAACTTCAACAAGGCATATCTCAGGATCTACTGAACCAAATCAAGTGATTCAAAGCACATTGGATTCAGCTCAAAGTCTTCTATACACCTACAAAGTTTGAAGTCAATTGATTCCGCCATTACAGAGAAATCGCGCTCGAAGTGGACTCTGGTATTCTGCTGTAGAATTCCTAAAAAGTCGGGGGTACACATATTTTTGCTAAACATCTTTCTCTGAGTATAGTCCATCATTTTATCTCATTCCACTTGCAAATGGTAGCTTGTTAAGCTAATTTAATATGTCCAGAAGGAATTAGATCAATTGTTAGTGTGCTGGTCACACTGAGTGAAAGTCTGAGCAGGTGTCACTACAAAAATAGCAAGTTTTTCTTGATTTTTGAAGTGCCAAGTTATCTGTTTTGATTTGATCATTACACACATCATTTGCAAAGTACATATATGCTTTCTTGGTATCATTTGGAAGCTAAGCAAGTGTACTAAGTATATCTGAAGCAAAGGAGGGCTGGAGCCAAGCAGGTTTAGCAGCTTCAACTCAATCTCTTGAGTGCATCCAACCATTTCTCCCAACAGTACCCATACATCTGTGTGAACCAATTCAAGTGGATGTTGACTGATGTATCCACTCTTCTTGAAGGGAAGTCTTGATTGCTTACTTATCTGACAAGCTTCACATAAGTTCTTCATTCCTTGACCTTGAAAACTTGGTAGACCTTCTACTAGCCTCTTTTGCTGCATCTCCTTCATCCTTTGAATGTTGATGTGGCCAATTCTTTTGTGCCACAAGTCCAACTTCGCAATCTGCTTATTACCAAAAGTAAAGTATACATGATGTGAAGGATTTAGTTTTACCTCTAATGTAAACAATCTTCCTTGCTTCTTTCCTCTTGCAGCCAGCTTGTAACCTTGTTTTGGGTTCTCCACAAAGCATCCTCCTTTGTTGAATCTCACTTGGTAGCCTCTGTCCACCATTTGTCCCACAGATACCAAGTTCTTGGTGATTGTAGGTACATGAAGCACATCTTTGAGACACCTTCCTTGCTCTTTGTCATCCAAAACCACATCACCTATGTGTGTGATCTTATGGGCTATATCATCCCCTGTTTCCACATGCCCTTTACCACTTGGAGCATGTAGATTAGTGAACAAAGTTTGGTTGCAACTCATATGGTTGCTGCAACTGCTATCGATATACCATGTAGTATCTACATTGTTTGAGCTTCCATACATATGCATCATAAGGAGATTTTCATTCTCAGAGCTAGTGGATGCATAATTACCTTGCCCTTTGTATGTTGAGGCTTTGTTGTAACTCCTTTGGTTGCTCCCTTGATAGCAATCCCTTGCATAATGTCCATGTCGTCCACATATGTAGCATCCTTGACCATCTTGGCTTCTTGATTGTTGATGTCTTCCTCCTCTTCCTCTTGTCCTTCCTCGTCCTTTATATGAAGAGCCTTCTTGGTCATGTCCTTGATTGCTTTGTCTTCCTCCAAATCTTCCTCTTCCCCTACTTTGGTTGCGTCTTTGTGCTTTGCCCCTTGAGTTTCCTGCATAAAATACTTGGGCATCCTTGCCCTTTGATGAACCTCCATTTATATTCATTTCTTCGGTTACCATAAGAGAAACTAGTTGCTCAAAATCTGGAAGTGTGTCCCTTACATAAACTGAAGTGGTGAATGGTTTCCACTTTTCATCATCCCTCAAACCATTGAGGGTATACGCCACTAGATCATCATCATCTATGTGGTTGCCAATAGGTCCCAATGCATCTGAAAGTTCCTTGACTTTGAGAATGAAGTCGTTGATGCTACTCCCTGAGGTTTTCTTTAGATTGTTTAACTCATTTTTAAGTTGAATCTTCCTTGCTTTAGTACTCGTAGAGTAGAGCCTCTCCAAAGTTTCCCAAACTCTCATGCTTGAGTCTAGGTCTTGAATGTGTCCTATCATACTGTTGCTAATGTGTTGTGAAAGAATGAAAATAACTCTTTTGTCACGCTCATTCCATTCCCTAAATGCTCTCAGCTGGTCATTGGTTGGATTATCCCCCAACCTAGGTCTTGGATCGGTCCCACTGATCAAACCCCAAAGACCCTTGCGCATGAGATAGTTTGAAATCCGAAACTTCCAAGGCTGATAGTTGCCTTTGTCAAGTTTCTCTATTTGAGTGTTGAACTCAGCCATATCTTTCTTTCCCTAAGATTTGGAACTCTTCCAATACCTCCTTGAAGTGCTAGTGATGCAAAAGTAAACTGATGTTACCTCCAAGATTAGATCTCCTTTGATAAACTCCAAGTATGCTTCACTTGACAAGGATCGAGTGCTCTCCCTTGATGAAAATCTTTGTCCAGCTTCCTTTGGTGAAGAAACCTTTTAAACTCCAACTCAAATAGCTCTTTTGCTTTGTAATGGATGCCCTCTAAGAACTTCAAAATGCTCTGATACCACTGTTGGGAGATTTGACAACTCCCTATGCAACTAGAAGCAAAATGTGACCTCCCAATGTACACTCAACTGGACACTGTTCTAGTGTTCTGGTTATTTCTCAGAGCTGGTACAGAGATTTCCAGAGATATTTTAACCACTCAAATTAGACTTAGAGAGCTTTCTAAGAAGACAAATTTCATCTAAAATGGATGCTCACACATGAAATGGAAATGTCTGCAAGTCAGGCTACTTTGTCAACACTCTCACAGACATGTGCAGAGACATACCTTCACTCCAGATATAATAACTCAAAGAATATGCAGAGAAAGATCCCGAGATTTGAACCAAAATTAGAGGACTATATTAGCTATCCAACAAGAGTAGAATCACAGCAAATTCATTTCTACAATAGGAGAACCAATGGATAGAACTCAGAGAAATAGAGACTAGTCACTGCTAGCATAGATAGTGAGATATCCTAACCCAAACTTGGGATGGAAGCAAGAAGGGGGCTTGCTTAAGCTAGGGGGTTGCTTGCTGGAGTTCCAACACTCTAAGAACACTCCAATACACCAAAGAAACACACGGGATCACACAAAAAGTCGTGATCCAAGCCTATTTTAAATAGAGCAAGTAGACTACTACAATCTAGGAACCTCTTTTCCTAAAATTGCTCCTCTCTAAGTTAGAGGAATTGATTGCAATGATTTGGGGAGTGGTTGAGTGATTCCTTTTGGGGAAATCTCGTGACTTGAGGCCTTCATACATTGGTCCACTTGTACAGATTAGTTTGCCCACGAATTTGTACTTTGAAGCTTGACTTCTTAACACATTGGAGTAGGTGCTACCCTGCAATCATTCATCTTAAACTTGATCAACAAGTTTCTCAAATACCTTTCTTGAGTCACATACACTCCATGTTGAGTGTATGAAATCTCCATGCCCAAGAAATATGACAAGTCTCCCAAATCACTGATTTTGAACTCTTTCTCCATTTGCTTCTTTAGGCTTTGAATGCCTTTCTCATCTGTTCCTGTAAGAATTATATCATCAACATATATGCACATGTATATGAACCCATCATCACTTGCTTTGACAAGCAAGCTACTATCTGCTTTAGATACTTGAAATCCAAGTTCCTTTAAGAACTTCACAAGTCTATAATTCCATGCCCTTGGGGCCTGCTTCAAACCATACAAAGCTCTTTTGAGCTTGCACACATAATCTGGATACCTTCCATCTCTGAATCCTTGTGGTTGCTCCATGAAAACATCATCTGAAATATAACCATTTAAAAAAGCATTCTTCACATCTAATTGACATAATTTCCAACCTTTACATGCAGCAGTAGCTATGAGTGTCCTGATGGTTGTCATCTTTGCCACAGGACTATAGGTCTCATCATAATCTATACCATAAGTCTGAGCAAAACCCTTCACAACAAGTCTAGCTTTATACCTAGACACACTTCCATCTGCATACCTTTTTGTCTTGTAGACCCACTTGCATCCAATGATCTTCTGGCTATTTGGTGTAGGAACCAACTCCCATGTCTGATTCTCCATCAATGCATCATATTCTTCCTGCATAGCTTTCTCCCAATTTTCTTTACCTTTTGCCTCTTCATATGTAGAAGGATCTTCATCTGCCTTTATCATATAAGCATAATCTTTTGTAGCCAAAAAAGAAGTGTCATAGCTATACCTTGTAGGTTTCCACTTGTGTCTTGATGACCTTCTAAGTTCTCCACTCTTTGAGGTTTCTGGTTCATCACACTCAAGATCAAATCTTGGCATTTCTTCAACTTCAACCTGTAATTCATTATTCTCCTCTTCATCAAATATTTGAACATTTGATTTACCTTTCTTTTGATTCACAACTTCTTCATCACCTGCATTAATATTGATTGTACCTGCATACCAAGTACCTTGCTCATCAAATGTAACATCCTTTGATACAAGGAATTGTTTTGTGGATGGACTCCACAACCTATATCCCATTTGCTTATCATCATAACCAATGAATACATACTTTTCAGCTTTAGGTTCCAATTTGTGCCTTAATTGTGATGGCACATATGCACATGCCAAATATCCAAATACTTTGCAATGGTCTAATGTAGGTCTCTTACCCCACCATGCCTCATATGGTGTCCTACCCTGCAAAGCTTTACATGGCAACCTATTAACCAAATAAGTAGTTGTGTTTACAGCCTCAGCCCACAAGTAATTTGGGCAATTTTTCTCTTTCATCATGGATCTTGCAAACTCAACAAGAGTTCTATTTCTTCTCTCTGCTACACCATTTTGTTGAGGAGAGTACCTGCAAGTAACCTCTCTCTTTATACCTGCATTCCACAAGTAATCACTGAACTCATTAGAGAAATACTCTCCCCCTCCATCTGACCTTAGTCTCTTCAACTTATGACCTGTAATTCTTTCTGCATACACATGATAGTGTTTAAATGTATTGAATAACTCTGACTTAAATCTTTGATCACATAGATAGTGATCCATCTGGTAGCATCATCAACATAAATCACATAATACCTTGAACCATTGATACTAAAATCTTTTGATGGTCCCCACACATCTGTGTGTACCAATTCAAGCTTCTCTGAATACATAAAACCATGCTTGGAATAAGATTGCTTATGAGCCTTTCCTAATTGACATGCCTCACATCTGTATGTCATATGTTGACCTGCAACATTAGGCAATCCAAGCACAGAACCATTGTTAACCATATCTTTGATACCTCTTTCATTGAAATGTCCAAGCCTCTTGTGCCAAAGATCTAACTCAGAGATCTTATGCCCTCCATAAGTAAACAAGGCATGACCAACATTACCTTGAATCTTCAATGTGAAAAATCTTCCTTCTTTCTTACCTGAAACAATCTGTTTATACCCATTGCTAGGGTCTTCCACAAACACTCCTTCATTAGTGAATCTAACTTCATAACCTTTTTCAACAATTTGTCCTACACTTATCAGATTCTTAGGAAGTGTAGGAACATACAAGACCTTACTCAAGAGGGTACTTCCATCCTTGGCCTTCACTGATCCAATTGACTTAACATTGTGCTTTGTATTGTCACCTGTTTGAACTACATGATTAGTTACCTTATTCTCCAAATCAATCATCAAGGCTATGTTGCCACTCAGGTGATTGCTACACCCTGAGTCAATGTAGAAGACTCTTTGGTCTTCACTTTGTCTTTCACAAGTTGCATTCATTACCAATGTTGAATCCTCCTTCTGATCTGAAGCATAATTGTAGTAGGTATTGTTGTATTGTTGACTTTGGAATCCTCTACCTGCATTTCTTCCAATGTAACCTCTACTACCTCTACCTCTGAAATTACCTCTTTGATTTCTGCCACCTCTTCCTCTTGAATTAAAATTCTGATTATATCCGCCATTACTCTGAGTATTATGCCAACAATCATTAGCTCAGTGATTTGTCTTACCACAAATCCAGCAAGCTTTGACTCCATCTTTATTACTCCTGCCTCTTCCTCTACCTTTGCCACCTCCTCTTCCTCTTAGGAAGTTGGCTTGACTAGGTGTGCCTTCATCTCCATTTGCTTGTTGCTTCCCTTTGCTATTTTTCTTCTTATCCTTTGAATACATTGCATGACCTGCACTTTCGTCCCCTTCACCTTTGACAACTTGCTCAAAGGTTAACATATGTCCTAGCAACTAATTTAAGTCAGGAGTAAAATGATCAAGTGATAATTCAGTAGACAAAATGAATGGCTTCCATTTGTCATCACCTCTCAACCCTGTGAGGATTTTCCTTACCAATTTATCCTCCTCAATGTCTTCATCAACTTCTCCTAATGCATCTGCAATGTCCTTCATCCTTGTTACATAGTCTGAGATGGATTGAGAAGCCTTCTTCTTGAAAGTGGTAAATTCTACCCACAAAGATGCCTTCCTTAACTCTGTGGTGTTTTGAAAATGTTCCTCCAAAGCATTCCATATATCACTTGCACTTTCAAGACCTCTAATGTGAGGTAGCAAGTAGTCATTGACTGCCATATAGATAATGCTCCTAGCTTGAGCATCTCTCTTCATCCAATTCTTCAAATCTGATAATTCTTCCCTAGTTGGAACACTAGGATCTCTAAACTGAGGCTTTTCTTCTTCACCTGTAATATAAGCTATCAAGTCTTTGCTCATAAGATGAGCTTCCATCCTCATTGACCATGCTGGATAGTTTTCTCTATCCAACTTCTCTATTTGAAGAGAATCTCCCATACTTTCTTCACCTATATATTGAATTCTTCAATCTTTATAAGTAATAGATGTAGCTTTACTTCTAATAATGTTCCTTTTGTCTTCCTTGATGTTGACCTCCTTCTCAAGCTTTGTCCTCAAGCTTTCACTTTTTGAACCTTCAGATGTTGAATTCTTTGCACCTGCAGTAGTCGGGATCCTCCTTCCTTCAATTTTGATACTTCCTACTCTGATACCACTGATGGAGAGTGTTAATCTCCAAAAGAACAAGCTACTCTTGTAATTAGAGCACCTCTATAACAAGAGTAACTCAAACCTTCACCAAATTTAGAGGATCAATAATCAATTATGAAGATTTTGAAAAATCTGTGAAGGAGATGACTACACAGAAAGTCTGCTACACATATCTTTCTCATTTCCTTATCAATTGTGTAAAGTTTTTTATGAAACTTTGCATAAAGTGTCACCTACAATTTGCACACTTTCTCCAAGTTGAATCATTCCAAAAGATTCAGTATATCTTGAGAAATGAACTCAACAAGTTACCTATGTCTAAACCTGCTCTTCTTAGAAGTCGATTTAGACACCTCTAACTTTTAACACATGGTTCTCTCAATCTCGAACCCGTTTATGAAAATGCTTTTAGCCATAGATAGCTTACCTTCCAACTTAAAGATTGAGTGCTTGCTTGCTCAAAACTTTACAGTGTGGAAGGAGAACTGACCAAAACATTAACATCGAATTTTACGCCTCCTATAACTTCTCATGTTTCCATTTACACATGTAAATGTTCCTACACTCAATTCTCTTAGCCTGATCACAATTAGAAACTGAAAATTCGTACAGAGGTCAATCAACTATAGATATAGACTTGTACAAAAGCATTTCACAAAAGATTCAACACAGAAGGAGAATACTCAGAAAGATCGGGCGCAACATTTTCTATTTCTGAGAAAATTTACATCTAAGTAATGAGAGAGAGTCTATTCACTTCTAGATTATCTAATAACATCTAATTCTCTTCCAAACTTGTTCTTACACAATCTCTCTACTTTGCCCCGACATTCTCTTTGTATATATAGGCAAATTTTTTACAAACTCATGACCATACAAAAGTATATGATGATCTGACTCTAAAATAATGTACATATGTATACACATCTTTATCTCCTGGATATATATTTCCTCCATGCTTCATAACTTGAACTTTTCTTCATTCCTTGACTTCGAAACCTTCATTAAAACTTCAATTGTTGATTGCCCTGCACCAACAAAAAATTCCACTGGTTATGTTTCCATAAAGACATAGTGCAAATTGATAACTGAATTGCATGAATGAAAGTGATGTGTTAAGTCTTTTGAATTTAAGTCTTGAGCTAACTTTGGGACTTTTACAGGTTTATTGAGAGCACTTGAGGGCATCCAAAGCAAGGACTTTTTGCAAGCTTTAGAACCGGGTTCTTGAGCACCAAAGGGCAAGGGATCAACAAGTGAGATTGGAATATTCTCAACCCCCTTTATCAATTCCTAGTTTAGGCTACACATGAGTAGTGCTAGAAGGAAGTCAGGGTGACGCTAGGCATTTGTCAAGTTGAAGACTACCTAAGTACTCAAGTCAAGTTGAAACATAGTTTCTTTGTGACCGATAACTTTAAAGGAAAAGAACTTAACGTGGAACGATCAACTTAAAGTGCAGAAATTAATTCAAGTATTCCTGACGGCGTGATATTAGACAAGATCATAAACATGATAATCAACTAAAAAGAACCAAGTGACTGATACAACTTGATTGGCAATGAGGCTGTACCTTGGGTAAAAATTGGGATTGCTCAGTTAGGCATATGAACCTTAGATCAGGACGACACCTAGGGAGAGATAGATAGAGTCTTAGGTCTTCAGAGGCTAGTGTCAATCATACTGCTAGGTCTTGGGCCCAGTAGTTGAGCCATCATATGTACTACCCTAGCTCTAAAACTAGCGAGTTTGAGATGTCCCATGGTATGGAGAGACCCACAGGAAGTTTGGGTGTGCCATATTTACACAGGGTAGAAGGCCCTTACAAGACGCAACTCGAATACCTTAGGACCAACCGATTAGGTGCGTGCATCTATGACGATGGCCTAGGAAGATCCGTGGTCCAGATTAGAAACCCAAATCAACCCATAGGATTAGAACATCCAGTAGTCAAGTTTGAAAATGGAGCATACCTGGAACCCAGATAGGACAGATGAATTTGGGAATGTGATCCCTGAGATGGACATAGATGACCTAGAGCAAGGGAACATAGGTGGAGAGCCTAAAACACCACGAGGCAAATCTGTTCTTACTCGAATTATCACGCCAGAGTGGATTCCCCAAGACAACAAGAGCATAGATCCACTTCTGAACCGAGAGACAGACGAAGCCTTTTGGAGGTATAAGCCTGATCAGCCGAATGAGGTAGGGACGATCACGATTTATGAGCTCAAAGATCCTGATAGCCTAGGCAAAATGACCTATTTAGACAGTACTTCAAAGAGGATCTTTGTGGTCACAGAGCATGGTAGGCATGCCTACACTTGGAAGGGTGAATTTATTTTTCCCCAGCCAAGATCTAATGTCTCTTTTGGCCACCAAGGAGCTGGAACATCCCAAGCTCATGGAGCCCAAAGAGACAGAAATAGAGAAAGGCCTGAGGTAAGTATTGCTAACCCATTGGGAAGAGAAAGGATGAGAACAGAGACGAATAGAGAAGAAACCGAGAGACCAAGAGCCCCGAGGAACCTAAGAAATGCTGATGATTTTCCTTTACCAAGGCCTAGGGAACACACCAGAACCTTGAGGCCAACTCAGTTGGTTAAGTCCATGAAGAACTACTTCGATGGCACCGGAGACCCCTACGATCATGTGGCTGAATTTAGACAAGTCTTGAGAGCTGAACAAGTTGAGGACGTGTTCATGCAATACAATGCCTTTGGTCTAACCCTTAGGAACACCGCTCTTACGTGGTTTCAACCACTAAATGAGAGACACTTCAGGAACATAGACCAACTCCTAAAGGCTTTCATTACTGAATTCTCTAAGAGTGGCATAAGGCATAATACTTCCTCACTGATTCATAGCTTCAAGCAAACCCCTCAAGAGACGGTTAGACTTGCAGGAAGAAGGTTTAGGCAATATCTAGAGAGATGTCTTGTTTCTGAGTTACCCACACCAGCCAAACAAATGGCTTTATTCCTAGATGCACTCAAGAGATTGAGTTGAAGCTGCTAAACCTGCTTGGCTCCAGCCCTCCTTTGCTTCAAATATACTTAGTACACTTGCTTAGCTTCCAAATGATACCAAGAAAGCATATATGTACTTTGCAAATGATGTGTGTAATGATCAAATCAAAATAGATAACTTGGCACTTCAAAAATCAAGAAAAACTTGCTATTTTTGTAGTGACACCTGCTCAGACTTTCACTCAGTGTGACCAGCACACTAACAATTGATCTAATTCCTTCTGGACATATTAAATTAGCTTAACAAGCTACCATTTGCAAGTGGAATGAGATAAAATGATGGACTATACTCAGAGAAAGATGTTTAGCAAAAATATGTGTACCCCCGACTTTTTAGGAATTCTGCAGCAGAATACCAGAGTCCACTTCGAGCGCGATTTCTCTGTAATGGCGGAATCAATTGACTTCAAACTTTGTAGGTGTATAGAAGACTTTGAGCTGAATCAAATGTGCTTTGAATCACTTGATTTGGTTCAGTAGATCCTGAGATATGCCTTGTTGAAGTTGATAGATTTGGAGATGATGACTCAGAGAACAAACAGAGATAGTGAATGTGTATACTTCTATTGATTGATGTAATTGTACATACTCATTAGCTTGACAAGCATAGCTAAATGAGGTGTTGTGGTGTAGGCTATGAAGTAGCACTAACACACACTGAGTTACAATGGTAGAATGCCTCGGGGAGTGAGCTCAATTAGACCAGCTAACTCGCGACTTTTTGATTGCATCTTTTATAGAGAATGATTTGAGATTTGAAGTTGATTTCAAATTTAAATCTCCTATAATCACTCCTCTAAAAGTAGGGAGATATTCTCTCCAATTACACCATCCAATTTTCCACGAATCTAATCAAGTAGGTGTGATCATTTACATGCCAAGTCATTTAGACTTTTACAAGAGATAAAATAGTAATAAGTCATAAGACTAAGTTCCTATGGTTCTTGCTTCACATAGTGATATCCTTCAAGGGTTCCAAGCCAAAGGTGAAGGCTTGAAATGCACCAACAGGGACCAACCAAGGAGCCATACCTAGGATGGAATAGGTATTTTGTGACTTTTATAGATGATTGGTCTCGCATGGTTTGGATCTATTTCATAAAGCAAAAATCAGATGTGTTTCAATGCTTTAAAATGTTCAAAGCTATGGTTGAGAAGGAGGCAGGTAACTACATAAAGAAGCTAAGGTCCGATGGAGGGGGAGAGTACTTCTCAAATGAATTTTCAGATTTTCTTTGGGAGCAAGGCATCAAAAGGCAAGTAACATGCAGGTATACACCTCAACAAAATGGGGTTGCAGAAAGGAAGAACATGTACATTGCAGAGATAGCTAGGACAATGTTGAATGAAATGAATATGCCCAACCATTTTTGGAGTGATGCAACCAATACAGCCATATACCTCATGAATAGGGCTCCAACATCAGGAATACACTTATCAAGCTTGGTATGGTAAGAAGCCAAACCTCTCCCACCTCAAAATATTTGGTTGTACATGCTATGTTCATGTTCCCAGTGAGCTAAGGCATAAGTTCCAAGCAAAGTCAGAAAAGTGTGTCTTCATTGGTTATGCAAATGATCAAAAGGGTTTTAGGTGCTTCAATCCAAATACAAAGGAGCTCAAAGTATCAAGAGATGTAGCTTTTGATGAGCTACTTCCATGGTACAAGAAGGTAGAGTATTTGCAGGAACATGAAGATGATGGATCTAGGCATGAAGAAGCTCAAAGACAAACAAGTATTGAACTAAGTGGTCATCAAAGCTCAAGTTCAGAGGATGAAGATCAGATTTCATCACCTTGGAAAGGGGGAGCAAGAGGAAATTCAGCATCAAGTCATTCAACAAAAGGGAGAGCAAAGCTTGTGGAGCTAGATGATCATGGAGTTGAAGTGAGCAGTGAAGACCATGGAGAATCTTCACATGTACCAAAGCATAAACCAAGAAATAGAAGGTTCATACCTCCAAAAGGTGAAGAGAGGAAGTCCTTAAGGCCAAGGTATCAAGTAGATAGGCTCACATATGATTCATTTATGGCAACTCATTATGCTTATATGAATAAAGTTGTAGAAGATCGTGAACCTACATGTTTTGAAGAAGCAAATAGATATAAAGAATGGAAGGAAGCTATGAAGGAAGAGATTGAAGCTCTTGAAGAAAACAAGACTTGGAGTCTTGTGCCCAACAAGGATGGCTTGAAAGTGATAGGAAGCAAGTGGGTCTACAAGGTAAAGAGGAAATCAGATGGGACTATCTCTAGGTACAAAGCAAGGCTTGTTGCAAAAGGCTTTGCACAAACATATGGAGTGGATTTTGAAGAAACTTTCAGCCCTGTGGCTAAAATGAGCACCATCAGAACCTTAATAGCTATGGCAGCCACCAAAGGATGGAAATTATACCAATTGGACATCAAGAATGCATTCCTCAATGGAGACTTGGAAGAAGAAGTGTATATGGAGCAACCACAAGGTTTTGTAAGTAGTAAATTTCCTACACATGTTTGCAGGTTAAAAAAGGCTCTCTATGGCCTAAAACAAGCACCAAGGGCTTGGAATCATAGATTGGTGGAATATCTTATCAAGTGTGGATACAAACAAAGTGATGCAGATCACTCTCTCTTCATGAAGCAAAGAGGTGAACTAGCTGCCTACATTTGTGTTTATGTCGATGATCTTATTTAAGATCATCGACATAAAGGGAAATGAAGACATCAAATCCAAGCTAGGTAAAGAATTTAAGATCTCAGATCTTGGGGAATTGAGGTACTTTCTTGGCATTGAAGTTGTTTACAAACAAGATGAAATCATGTTGATGCAAAGGAAGTACATTGTAGATGTACTTGAAAAGTTTGGAATGATAAATTGCAAGCCAATCTCTAATCCAATGGAGGTTAATTTGAAGCTGAGCTCTAGTGATGGTAATCCTCTTGAAGATGACACTTTGTATAGGTCTATTGTTGGATCACTTAATTATGCAACCATCACAAGACCCGATATAGCTTATGGAGTAGGCGTCTTGTCACAATTTATGCATAGTCCAAGGACTACTCACTTGTTCACAGCAAGAAGAATGCTTAGGTACTTAAAGGGTACTATAAATGAAGGATTATGCTATGCATATGATGATGATTGGCAGGTCAAGGCATACTCTGATGCGGATTGGGCCGGATCCAAAGAAGATAGAAGAAGCACTAGTGGTTATCTAGTGATGCTTGGAAGCAAAGTTATATCTTGGATGTCAAACAAGCAACCGATAGTTGCTTTATCATCTATAGAGGCTGAGTATAGAGCACTTGCACAAGTCACATGTGAACTTATGTGGCTTAAGAAGTTGTTTAGGGACTTGAATTTGCAGGTTGATACATATCCTATCTATTGTGATAACTTGAGTAGCATACACCTCGCTTCAAACCCTGTTTTCCATGCAAGAACCAAGCACATTGAAGTGCATTACCACTTCATAAGGGAAAAAATATTGACAAAGGAGATTTCAGTGATTCATATAGGTACAAAAGACCAAGTTGCTGATATGTTTACAAAGGCATTGGATGGCACAAAGCTCATGAAGTTCAAGCAAGGCATTAGCATGAAGGACCTTGGATGAAGATGAAGATTGAAGCTTGAGGGGGAGTGTTAAGAAATCAAGCTTCAAAGTACAAATTCGTGGGCAAACTAGTTTGTACAAGTGGACCAATGTATGAAGGCCTCAAGTCACGAAATTTCCCCAAAAGGAATCACTCAACCACTCCCCAAATCATTGCAATCAATTCCTCTAACTTAGAGAGGAGCAATTTTAGGAAAAGAGGTTCCTAGATTGTAGGAGTCTACTTGTTCTATTTAAAATAGGCTTAGATCACGACTTTTTGTGTGATCCCGTGTGTTTCTTTGGTATATTGGAGTGTTCTTAGAGTGCTGGAACTCCAGCAAGCAACCCCCTAGCTTAAGCAAGCCCCCTTCTTGCTTCCATCCCAAGTTTGGGTTAGGATATCTCACTATCTATGCTAGCAGTGACTAGTCTCTATTTCTTTGAGTTGTATCCATTGGTTCTCCTATTGTAGAAATGCATTTGCTGTGATTTTACTCTTGTTGGATAGCTAATATAGTCCTCTAATTGTGGTTTAAATCTCGAGATCTTTCTCTGCATATTCTTTGAGTTATTGTATCTGGAGTGAAGGTATGTCTCTGCATAGGTCTGTGAGAGTGTTGACAAAGTAGCCTGACTTGCAGACATTTCCATTTCATGTGTGAGCATCCATTTTAATGAAATTTGTCTTGTTAGAAAGCTCTCCAAGTCTACTTTGAGTGGTTAAAATATCTCTGGAAATCTCTGTATCAGCTCTGAGAAATAACCAGAACACTAGAACAGTGTCCAGTTGAGTGTACCTTGGGAGGTCACATTTCGCTTCTAGTTGCATAGGGAGTTGTCAAATCTCCCAACACAATGGAGGTGAATCACAAATTGAGCATGGAGGTGAAGAGTTTAAGGATATGAAATTATATCAGAGTTTGGTTGGTAGTCTGATATATGCTACATTAACTAGGCTTGATTTGTCATATGCAGTTGGAGTTTTGTCTCAATTCATGCATTGCCCTAGGAAAGAACATTGGATTGCAGGTCAAAGAGTGTTGAGGTACATTAAGGGTACACTCAAAGAAGGTTTGTATTATGGTTTTACATCAGATACAAACATCAAGATATATAGTGATGCAGATTGGGCAGGTAATCCTGATGATAGGAGATCAACTTATGGATACTTGTGTTATGTGGGAGATAAGTTAATTTCTTGGTGTTCAAAGAAGTAACACACAATTGCTTTATCATCTATAGAAGCAGAGTATAAAGGGATGGTTGAAGCTGCAAAGGAAGTGATATGGCTTAAGACTCTGATGAAGAGTTTTGACATCATTCAAAGTACACCTACTATTCATGGAGATAACATGAGTTCATTGTATTTAGCTGCTAATCCTGTTTTTCATGCCAGGACTAAACACATTGAGATTCAGTACCATTTCCTAAGAGAGAAGGTGATGGATAAAGAGATTGAAGTCATACATACTTCAACAAAAGATCAGATAGCTGATATGCTAACCAAAATCTTGGATGGACCAAAGCTACAGAGATTCAAAGACATGGCAAGAATAAAGATAGAGAAAACCTCAATTGATGATTGAGGGGGAGCTGTTGGTGCAGGGAAATCAATAGTTGAAGTTTTAATGAAGGTTTGGAAGTCAAGGAATGAAGCAAAGTTCAAGTTATGAAGCATGGAGGAAATATATATCTAGGAGATAAAGATGTGTATACATATGTACATTATTTTATAGTCAGATCATCATATACTTTTGTATGGTCATGAGTTTGTAAAAAATTTGCCTATATATACAAAGAGAATGTCGGGGAAAAGTAGAGAGATTGTGTAAAAAACAAGTTTGGAAGAGAATTAGATGTTATTAGATAATCTAGAAGTGAATAGACTCTCTCTCATTACTTAGATGTAAATTTTCTCAGAAATAGAAAATGTTGCACCCGATCTTTCTGAGTATTCTCCTTCTGTGTTGAATCTTTTGTGAAATGCTTTTGTACAAGTCTAAGTCTATAGTTGATTGACCTCTGTACGAATTTTCAGTTTCTAATTGTGATCAGGCTAAGAGAATTGAGTGTAGGAACATTTACATGTGTAAATGGAAACATGAGAAGTTGCAGGAGGCGTAAAATTCGATGTTAATGTTTTGGTCAGTTCTCCTTCCACACTGTAGAGTTTTGAGCAAGCAAGCACTCAATCTTTAAGTTGGAAGGTAAGCTATCTATGGCTAAAAGCATTTTCATAAACGGGTTCTAGATTGAGAGAACCATGTGTTAAAAGTTAGAGGTGTCTAAATCGACTTCTCAGAAGAGTAGGTTTAGACATAGGTAACTTGTTGAGTACATTTCTCAAGATATACTGAATCTTTTGGAATGATTCAACTTGGAGAAAGTGTGCAAATTGTAGGAAACACTTTATGCAAAGTTTCATAAAAAAATTTACACAATTGATAAGGAAATGAGAAAGATATGTGCAGCAGACTTTCTGTGTAGTCATCTCCTTCACAGATTTTTCAAAATCTTCATAATTGATTATTGATCCTCTAAATTTGGTGAAGGTTTAAGTTACTCTTGTTATAGAGGTGCTCTAATTACAAGAGTAGCTTGTTCTTTTGGAGATTAACACTCTCCATCAGTTTTGGTTGTACTCCCCACGAGCTTTCCAACAAAACAAAAATCACAGCAAACAGATTTCGTATGAGGAAGTTATGCCAGTTCAGGGTTTGGGGGCTATAACAGGGTTCAAACAGGCCAACAGGGCAACAGGTTTTCCTCGGATTATTTGCTTATAGCCTCCCTTTATCCTCTATAGCCCAACATTTAAGCCCATAATTAGCCACAATCCTCAAATTAAAAAACCCTAAAAAATAGGCTGAAAATGGCTGTCAATCGTGATGGACTAGGCTGTCAATCGCGATGGACAGAGCTGTCTGTCATGGCCTGTCAGTCGCGATGGACTAGGGGTATCGGTCGTGATGGACTGCTGTCAATCGCGATGGATTGCTGTCGATCGCGATGGACTGTTGTCAATCACGATGGATTGTTGTCAGTCGCGATGGACTGCTGTCAGTCGTGATGGATTGCTGTCGATCGCGATGGGCTGCTTTTGGTCGCGATGGACTACTGTCAATCGCGATGGGCAGAGATTTCGGGTTTTTTCCATGGCTTTGTGTCAATCGGGGTCTATGAGTCGCGATGGATACGTTTTTTTGCCAAGATGGGGTGTCAATCGCGATATTTCTGTCAGTCGCGATGGACAGGAGTGTCCATCACGATGGACATGTGTCCGTCGGGGTCTGTCAATCGCGATGGACAGGCTGTCCATCGCGATGGACACTGCCAATCACGATTGATGCTGTCAATCGTGATGGACAGCAAAAATGCAAATTTTTCAGAAATTTTTATGGATTTGTGATGTTCAAGGCCTCTAGTCTACTGTGGTGCACTTAGTTTTACCAAAGGGGCAATTTTTCTGTCAATCGCGATCGACAGAGGTTTGCGACACAGAGACAAGACCGTGCTTTTTCGTATGTGCACGACGTGCTGGAGATGATGGGATAGCCAGATCCTACAAGGAAACTCAAAAAACATGCAAAAAGTAGCACACACAAACAGCTCTCTAGCTCTCTCTCACAAGTGGAATGAGGGAAATGGAAGGGAGAAGGTGATATGATCAAAAACTGAAATTTTTCGCGATGATGGAGATGGAGGTGGGAGATGGTGAGGATGATGATGGTGATGATGATGATGAAGTAAGAAAGAGAAAAATAAGGAAAATTAAAGAAATTACCTACAATGCCAACGCCACAACTCTACGTCTTACCATCACACGCTCGTCCTCAAATCTCGATCCCTGGCAACGGCGCCAAAATTTGGTGTAGCTTAGTGATGAGTAGCACCTCCTTTAATGTCAATCCGGGAAGACGTGAGGATGGTATGAAGACCTCGAACAGGTGATGGCACAAGTGCATGAGTGAGAAGCATACTAACATGCACACACATACACTCACACACACACGCGCACACAAGGTAAGACAAAGAGAGAGAAGCAATGGAGTTCTTTAGATTACTCAAAAGTGCTCTTACAAGTTCAATTCTACAACAAGCTAACCTCAAAAAATGAGCTCTTTAGCTCCTTTTATAGTTTTTGACTAGTTTTGGCTCTGTCCAGACCTAATGTCCGGCCTAGTTAAAAATTAGGTTCTAGGGCCTATTTGAGGGCTCAAACGGAGTCTAAAAGTTATGAAAATTGATAGGTAGGTACTTCTAATGCTCCTCAAGCTCAAGAACTCCTTGGCTTGCACAAAATGGAGCTACAAAAAGGTGGAATGGCATTTACAATGATTGTTAGTGTTAGAATCACTGTTATAAAGATTTTGATTTGGGAAAAATTGAAGGGCCTATCTGCGAGATCTGCGTTGACTGCTCTGTCTACTTAATCCTTCTCTTTGTTCTGACTCTCTTTGCTAGCTTCCTTGTCTCGTCAGTCCTTGGGTGCCCTGACTACTATCAACATAAGGCTTATGCCCTAGTGAACCTATATAGGAGCCAGATTAATGCTACTTGAACTTGAATCCACCACTAAACCTACCACATTAATGGATGTAACCTTGGGTGCACTAGAGGGGTTCCTTGGACAATCTCTTGGGAGATGTTCTTTGTCACACTCACGACAAAAGCCTTGTATTGTGATGTTCTATCCTTGTCTCAGAGCTAGTGGGTGGGGACATTCACGAATAAAATGGTCACCATGACATCTAAAACATGGTCCTCTAGGGGCTTGTGGTCTTCTTGGTCTCACTTGAGGCCTGGCGTTGGGATTCATATACATGAGATTGGAGTATTCTAGATCCCAATTTGGTTCCATAGGTAGTGCCTCATATTGATACGAATAGGTAGTGCCTCATATTGTTCGAGTGACTCTGTGTAATAAACTTGTGGAATATCTTCATGGTGTTATCAAAACTCTAAGCATGAGGGTCATTTTCTAAGAACAAAGAGTTCATCAACACCAATTCTCTATTAGGGTTCTCCCTTGTTACTGCATATTTAACTAGGATCACATTTGCAAGAGGTAGCGGTTGGTTTCCTAGGACCAGTTGTGGGCTATATGGTGTCTCATATTGCTATTGAGGCCTATAATATGGCTATTGAGATTGGTTCTGATACCTACCCTATTGGTAAGGTTGCTGATATGTTTATCTAACAACCTACCTATTTTACAAACAATCTTGAGCTATATGTTTGTGTATTTTCTCTCTATAGTGCAATATTGAGCATTCAATTCTCTCACGTTCAAGTTTTGCATTGGGCATATGTTAGCCATGTGGTTCCCTCCACAAGTGTAACATCGCTTCAACAAGGTGACCCTTGGTGTTTGTCTATTTTGAACTCCCAGCTTCCTTGCAACTTGCTTCATTGTCTCATCTATCTCAATGGAGGATATGGAAGTATGACTAGTAGGACTATCAGAATCCTTATAGAGTATGGAAAATTCTAAATCCTCACCCAAGTTGTCTTCTATGTCAATACACATTCTCAAGAATTGATTTAGTGAACCTCTCCCTTACATAGTGTGCTTAGTGTGAGCATGGAACACAGGGTTCCTCGCAACTCCCAATGCGCTCTGACTGTCAGTGAAGATGGTGGTGGCAGAAGTCTGACCAACACCCAAATCAGCCATAAGGCGTCTGAGCCACACACACTCAACAATGGCTATGAAAGATGCCCTATACTCAGCCTCACAACTCGAAGTGGCCACAGTAGTCTGCTTCTTGCTCAACCATGATATACATGAGCTACCAAGCATGAAGCAAAAGCCACTAGTGGACACACGAGTGTCATAGCAACTAGCTCAATCAGAGTCAGAAAAAGCATGCAAATCTGGCGGTAGTGATCCCCCCCTTGGGATAAAACAACCCAAGTAGCCAAGTACGAAAGATGCGCTTAACTGTCTGCCAATGCTTGACTCCTGGGCAATGCATAAACCTACTCATGTGTGAGATAGCAAATTGAATATCTAGCCGAGTAATGCATAAGTAAATCAAGCATCCAACAGCGTGCTGATAGAGAACAACATTAAATGCATCTCCAGCATCATGAAGACTCAATCGTAAACCTGTCTCCATAGTAGTGGCAATAGGCTTACAGTCTTCAAGGCCGCTCCAATAATGTGTCAATATATTTCATTTGACACAATGCCATTCCACCATCAACTTGCATAAATTGAATGCCCAAATAGTGATGCAAATGCCCCAAATCAGACATCTCAAATGAGGCATGCAAATGAGCCTTAAAACCAGCAATATGCTTCTCAATAGGACCAGTGAGCAGCATGTCATCAACATGGACAACAATGATCAGAAGCACATCATTAGCACGCTTAACATATAAGGTTCTTTCCGTTGGATTGTTCTCAAAACCATGTGCAATCAGATAGGCATGTATCTTCTCATACCAAGCACGTGGTGCTTGCTTTAAACCATATAATGCCTTCTTTAACCTACACACTTGGTTTTCATGCCCTTTCTGCACAAAGCCATGGGGCTGAAAAACATACACTTCTTCATGCAAGTCACCATTCAGAAATGTTTTTTTAATGTCTAGCTGATGTACATTCCGCTCATGATGAGCTGCAAGTGCACAGATGCTCCGAACAGTAGTCATACGACATGTAGGTGCAAAGGTCTCATCAAAATCAATGCCTCTTTCTTGTGCATAACCCTTTGCAACAAGCCTAGCCTTATACCTATCAACTGTATCATCCGATTTATGCTTCAGCTTGTATACCCACTTAGTGCCAATGGCCTTCTTTCCAGGAGGCAAGTCACATAAAGACCAAGTACCATTCTTCATTATAACATCATATTCAGATTGCATAACAGCCATCCAATTTTTTGAATTTTGTGCTTCATCAAACTAAACAGGCTCATTCTCATCAAAGAGACTAGATGCAGCCATAGCATAACATTATGATGCAAAAGAGGCACTATGAGAGCCTGAACGAGTACAATATGACAGAGATTCATCTAATTTGTTGTCACGCAAAGTTTGCACCAGCCATTTTGGCATAGTTTTTGCCTGCTCAATATCAGCTCTCTCATCAACTAGTGCATCATGTAAATCTGCATAAAAAATGGAATGATCTGCATCATCACATGAAACCTGCAAAGGTTGAGAAGTTGCCTCATTGGGACCAGCCGTAGACTGTCCACCTATAAAAAGAGGCAGCAAAGTGTCATACATGTCTAGCAGATGTCTCCTTAGTACATGAAAGCAATGGCTGAATAGCATCTTCCACAAAAACATCACGACTAACCAGAATGCGTTTATTATGTGGATGATAGAGACGATAGCCTTTACTTTCAGAACTGTACCCAACAAAAATACATTTTACTGCTTTATCATCCAATTTTCTACGATGTTGTTCAAGCACTAATGCATATGCCAAACAACCAAAAACACGTAGATGAGCAACAGATGGCTTGCGATCATGCCAAGCCTCATATGGAGTGATAGAATGTAGCGCTTTAGTGGGACACCTGTTCAGTACATATGCTGCACACATGACAACCTCAAGCCAGAAACTATGTGGTAAAGCCTGACTCTTGACCATACACCTCGCCATCTCCATGAGTGACCTGTTCTTTTGTTTAGCAACTCCATTCTGTTGAGGTGTATACAGCACTGTACATTGGTGTTTTATCCCACGTTCAGCCAGAAATGCATTAAAATCAGAAGACATATATTCTCCCCCTCGATCAGAACGGAGGGTGCCCATTTTACATGTTGAAAGATTTTCAACCAAAAGCAAAAACTGTTTGAAGCACATGAATACTTTGGACTTTGCCTTCAATGGATATACCCATGCATGCCTAGAAAAATCATCGATGAAAGTCACGAAGTAAAGATAATTCCCAAAAGAAGGTGTCTGCATAGGACCACAGACATCACTATGTACAAGCTGCAATTTCTGAGTAGCCCGAACTGAACCATCTTTTGGAAAGGATGAATGCTGCATTTTGCCCAAAATACAGCCTTCACAAACATGTTTTCCAGGTGCCTCAAGTTTGGGCAAAGAGGATACCATTTCATATTTTTGCAGGCATAGCAAACTAGCAAAATTCAGATGACCAAAGCGTGCATGCCAAAGCTTTGCATCTGACATAGCCTAAGAATCACTTACTGCACATGCCAAATCATTTACAGATCTTTCATAGTCTATGAGCTTATACAGCCCACGACATAAAATGCTAGAAGCAATAATCACATCGCCGTTTGACAGATCATGAACTGTACACCTGTCATCAACAAATTTCACAACCAAGACAATCTTGGCTAATGCAAAAACTGATAACATGTTCTTCTTGATCCCTCGCACAAATAAAGCATCTGACAAAGTTAAAGAACTACCATCAGCAGTAGTCAAAATGATCTTACCAACTCCCATAACAGGATAAGAGGAGTTGTTGGCACATGTAACAGTATTCCCTGTAGGGGCAGGCTCGAGTGAAGAGAAGAAACTGCACTGTGAGGTAATATGTTTGGTCGCCCCACTGTCAAAGTACCAAACATCTGAGTCTACTGCAGACATGCACTGCTCATGAGAAGATGGGTCAAAACTGCAAACAGTAGTAAATGCCCATTCTTCTTCCTGCACAAGATTAGCAGACTCCGTTTTTGCTGTAGAGGCTTCTACAACAACCATTCCAACCTCTTTCTTATTTGCCTCTTTTGCAGCCAGTTTTGGACAGTTCTTTATGATATGATCATTCCCTACAGTACTTAAAAAACAATTTCTACTTTTTGATTTTTTCTCGTCTTTGTCTTGGTTCTTTGAATGTGCAACATTTGCAGATTTCTACTTACTAGTAGAAGAGCTCCATTTTCCTTTGCCCTTCTGAGTAGCCATGAAAGCTTAATCTGCAACATGCATAATGGACCTATTCTGCCTAGAATGATCTTCCTGCAACAGAACAGAGACTAACTCCTCAAATGACAAGGCATTTGGATTGCCTTTCATCATTAACTAAAGAGTAGAAGCAAAACTCTGATATGAATCAAGAAGACCATTCAGAATGTTCTGCACAAGTGAGCTATGTGGTATAACCTCATCAGTAGAAATCAACTATTCCTTCAAGTCTTTGATCTTTGTTAGAAAACTGTCCATAGAATCACCTTCATTCATGTGCTCACTCTCCAACTGTTTTGGAGGTAAGCAACACGAGCCTCATTCCTAGCTTGGTACAATGTGGTAAGTGTATCCCAAGCATCCTTAGCTATTTTGCAAGAGCGAATGTGAGGAATAATGGCACGTTTGACAGACAAAGCTATCAATGCATGTGCCTAGGCATCTCTACCATCCTAATGAATTTGCTGTATAGTAGGTGCAGTAGAAACCGCAGCACCAACATGAATATGCAGAATATCATCATCTTTGACACCTTCTGCATCAGCTTCTATACCTGCAGTTGTAACAGTTGTAGATGTGATAGGACGTTTTTCAACACCCTGCACAATGTTCCATAGTCCGTTTGCAACCAATACATGTCGCATCATATAAGCCCATAACGGGTAGTTGGTACCATCCAACTTATCCTCAACAGCCAACATACGGAATACATCACTGCTTTCAGCCATGACCGAATACTAAAATACCTTGATGCAAAAAATTGACTGTATCTCAAAAAGTTGAACGAAACTGCCTAGACGAATTCTACTAGACCTGTAGCAGACTTTGAGGCGCTTATACTGGCAAACAGAAATTGGTATATACCTTTGGCACAAAAAGATGAAATAGCCTACACAAGCACTGTGATAGTGCGTTGGAAGGCCGAAACAAGCTCAGATCGCGATTTTGGCACCACACAGTCAAGCTGTTTTGATCTCGAAAACATGCTGAGTATGCTCACCAAAATTTGTGCGATTCTGAGATTGCAAGCGGAGGAGTGTCGACGACGTCCTAGATGAAGGGACGACCTGCTCTGATACCAATTGTTGGAGATAGATGTCTGCGGAAGCACGCGAAAAGCACAAGGAAGGAGAAGAAGCTTGGAACACAACACACAATACTGAATGTATTACTAGAGAATGTACAAAGATAAGTAGCCCATTAGGGCAATAGGCATATATACAAGCTAGGGAAAAAAAAACCTCCTAAAGAGGGAAAAAAGTAACCCGGCAAATCCTAGTGTGTTCACACACATCACTATCTAAATATATCAACACCCTTGAGCAAAAGGGATACAAATATTATAACCCTTTCACACGAATCAAAGATGTGGTGTTTGATGAAATATCAAGATCCTATGTTGATGCCAAAGGAATTGTGGCTCTTTCATCTATTGAAGCTGAGTATAGAGGCTTAGCACAAGTCTCATGTGAGATCATGTGGCTCAAGAAGTTGTTTGTTGATCTTGATTTGCAAGTTAAGCAAGTACCTATTTTTTGTGACAACATAAGTAGCATATGCTTGGCTCAAAATCCAGTGTTCCATGCAAGGCCGAATCATATAGAAATGCATTACCACTTTATTCGAGAGAAGATCATGTCAAAGGATGTCAAGGTGGAGCATGTCAATACAAAGGACCAATATGCAGATATGTTTACCAAAGCATTGTAAAAATGGAGTAAAGCTACAACACTTCAAGGCATGCATTGGAATGAAGGACCTAGGCATTGAGACTTGAGGGGGAGTGTTGAAAATCAAGTCTCAATCATGAAAAAAGGCTCAACCAAGAGTTTTTCAAGTAGACCAATAAAAAAGGAGGAGCCAAAGTTGTGGAATAAAGTTAGAAGCTCCACCAAACTCAATCAAATTCAAATCTCATCAAATCAGCCATCAAAAAGTGCACCTACACTAATTGGTGGATGGTTAGCTAGATTGTAGGAAAAGTAAAACTCTATATAAACATCATCCCGCCTATTTTTCTTGAGTTATATGCATTCCACGAGTTTCCTAATTAGTTTAATGGTCATAAACTCCAGCAAGCAGCCTCCTTGCTTGCTTACCTCATTTTCTCATGATTTTGCTCCTCTCTATCTAGAGGTGTAGTTAGGCTTTTCCAAATCTGATTGTACCAGATTGCAGAGCATTGTTTGCTCTCTCATTGTACTCATTTTCATTGATTTCAAGGCTCATTGGGTCTCTCATATTGTGGCCTAAATTTTATCAAAGTTTCAAGTTATTTGGTTGAGTGAGTTGTGAGAAATTGCCAACTTTGTGAAGGTATATCTCTGCACATAGGCAGAGAGTGTTGCAAACAGGTAGCTTGTTTTGTAGAGGATGGTTGTCCTAGCTCGAATATCCATTTGGGATGAATTAAAGCTTTTTAGGTAGCTCTTTTAGTCTACTAAAAGTTTGCAAAATTTCATTTTAAGTCTATGTACTGGTGTAGAGGAAAGTTCAGAACAGTGAGCATATATCACTGCTTGTGGACTGAGTGGAGGGTAGCCATCTTCCATTTTTGCATTGGGGTGTTAGAATCATCCCCCATCAAAGTAGTGACTACAAAATAGATGAAGAATTTTTGGATGAGGATGATGTAGATGAAGAATGATAAAAAGAATAATAAGGTGAAACACTTCTAATCTAAATTCTTTTTTTATATATATGAATGAGCATATGCATTGCATTGAGATTTGTACAAATTTAAGAAAATTAAGTAGGATCAAGATAGCAAACATCTAGTATGATTTCATATGAAGTATGAAAGCCTAGAAATGATATGAATAAAATAAGTTAGAATACTAGAAACTTTTAGGAATGAAAAATTTGGGATATAATAGCAAACTTAAACTAAGTGCATGCATATACTACTAGATTTGAACACTTAGTGAGAGGGATTCTCAAGATCCTGCTATTTATTTCTTGCTAGATCCTAGCTTCAGATAGATCATGATTTAAAGCAAACATTCATACTCAAGCCAACAATATATGTATGTGCATGTGATGTCAGTGCTCTACGATGGGCTAGTAGGTGGGTCGAACAACCTTTATTGGGTGATCAAGGCCATGAGCTGATGCTAGTTTGTCGTAGGCTTCACTTATATGTTGTCATGCACCTATGTGGGTCGGTAGGCAGGTGGAGTCACTCTAGCCTGGTGGTCAGAGCCACCAGCTTGCGTCAATTTCATATAGGGCTGATGTTGTGTGTGGTGTGCTATGTCGGGTCGGCAAACAGGTGGAGTAAACTTGGTCAGGTGGACAAGTCCATGAGTCACACCCCATTTTGGCATAGGCCGACTTATCAAAGTAAAAATAAAAGAAAAAGAGCTGAGCTGAGGTGAAGCGCTAAAGAAAAGAAAAAGAAAAATAAAATAAAAAGTAAAGAAAAGAATAAGATTTGATGGAGAGTTGGAAGGTACAAAATAAATGGGAGAAACAAAGTATAGCTCTACAAACTGAGTTAGTAGAGCTTAGTATATGCTAGTGCTTAGGATAAGCTGCTAGAATTGAATAGATTGAACGAACGAAAGATCTATGAAGCCTATGATTTATGCATATGATTTCTTGTCTAATTGCAAAAACAAAAACTTGCATCTACTTTATTCTCTAAAATTTTTGCTTTTTTTCATAAATTTGCATATTAAATATATATATATATATCCAAATTAAAAAAAAAAAGTGACTAGCATCTATCCATGAATATTTGATATTTTATATTTCATGACTTGATCTGTAGGTTGGCCCATCGGGACGATGTGTAGGTTTAGTGGAGGTAGATGACGAAAGGATTTCATCACTCTGACTGGCATTCAAAAAAAATAAAAGTTTTCTTCCAAAGTGGTCATCTATGAACTCTTAAAAATCATTTTGATATGAATTGTTGAATTGTTTAATCTCTCTCTTTAAGTGCTTGCAGGTTGAAGAAGTTGAATATATGCTTTGATAAGAATAGGAGGGGATCATTGAACCTTCATTGGAACCCTCCACTTTATTTCTATTTACATCCTCTATACATAACATTTAATATATATAAATGAGAAAGCCCAAAGTGTGTACTTTAGCTTTAGGTAAATGTATTTCTTTCCATGTGTTTTTTGTGAGTTCCAAAGATGGGCAACCCTACATATGAGTTACCTTGTGTGTATGTGAACAATTAAGTTAATGTAAATGATTTTCTCTCCATACATCTGTGTATCGATAGTCATTGATGTTTGTATGTGCTCCATAAGTTATGAATATCTATGCCTATGTGAATGTCTACCCTACAGATGCTTAGGTGTTTTATGTGTATGTATGCAAATATGACATGAACCTAAGAGTTCGTGAGCATACCCTATGTGCCCAAGTGTATATGCCTATGTGTATGCATGTACATTTATGTAAACACGTAAGGTGCACATCTATAGGTATGTGTGGGTACCTTTAAGTGCCCTAACTCCATGAGATTATGTATACATGTATGCATGTAACTTCAATTTCAGTGGAAAAGAACAAAATGCGATCTATTGGGTTGATGCTCAATCTATTTTCACAGATTGAATAGCTTTGTGTTCCATGATCGAATACATTCAAGTCTTGTTGTTTGGTCAAAATGTATACTCCAAAGACCAAATATGTGATGTCTTAATTGGAGTGTGTGTATATATTTATGTGTTGTAACCTTAATATTAAAAGTGTATGATGTGTGTTTATAAGGAATCTAATATATATGTTAGAGTGTGTGTTTGTGCTTGTTTGTTTTGTGTGTATATATGTAACATGAATGTGTGTGTATATAAGTATTAAAACGTTAAATTAAATTAAATTTTTAGCTAAATCTAAACTAAAAGTACGAGAAAATAAAAAATAAAAACAAAAGAAGTCAAATAAAAAACATAAATGTGCATACGTGAATGTGTACATGTATGTTTACTGTGTAAAATTAGAATGTGTGTACATGTGTGTAGTGTGTGTGTGTGTGTGAATGAATTTAGGATGTGTGATATGTGTATGGTTACTAAGAATAGAGTGTGTGCAGGTGAGAGTGTGTAATTAAATATATGTGGAGGTTTATAAGTGATTTTTTTCTAATATGTTTTCCGCAAGTAGAGAGAGAGAGAGAGAGAGAGAGAGAGA
Organism: Ceratopteris richardii; assembly: GCA_020310875.1. NCBI lineage: Eukaryota > Viridiplantae > Streptophyta > Polypodiopsida > Polypodiales > Pteridaceae > Ceratopteris > Ceratopteris richardii. The sequence goes on from CM035410.1 coordinate 79,203,840, forward strand.
GAGAGAGAGAGAGAGAGAGAGAGAGAGAGAGAGAGAGAGAGAGAGAGAGAGAGAGAGAATGCATGTACGACATTGGTTGGTATGTTTTGTATTGTGTATATGCAATTACTATAAGCGAAGCAAAGAATTCCTATGAATAGAGAAAGATAATAAAATGAAAATGTGGAAACAACAATGAGGATTACTTTGGATCCATCGGATTACTTTGGATTATCACAAAGCTTAGCATTGATCGGATCCAAAATAAGTAGAGATGCAACTGAATGGAAAGAGAGAACCATGTGTGTATATTTACTATGAGGTCATGTCAAGTCTCATGAATGATTGTCAACGTGTTTGCATGCATGTGGCTACATGTGGGTGATTGCGGCAGAGTGAATGCATGAACATGAATGTGCATGAATGCATGTGCATGTGTGCTTGAGAATGCATGCAAGTGAGAGTATACATATGCATGCATGCATGTATGTAAATGAATGAATGCATATGCATGGAGAATGCATGAATGATGTGAACATCTCCATGAGTGCATATGCATGTAAGATGTGTGCATGTACATGAGTGCATATGCATGTAAGATATGTGCATGTGCATGAATGATGTGTGAAAGTGCATACGAGTGTGTGAATAAATACATGTGTATATATTAGTAGGTATGCATGTGTTTAAGAATGCATTAATACATGTGATTGAGAATGCATGAATGATGTGAACATGTGCATGAGTGCATATATGCATGTAAGATGTGTGTATGTACATGAATGACATATGTGCATGTGCATGAATGATGTGTGAAAATGCATACCAGAGTGTGAATACATACATGTGTATATGTTATTAGATATCCAATCAAGGAATTTTCTATATTTTACATCAACTATTGTTACCCCATGCCATCATGGTTGGCCTGCATGTTGTTATGCAAGCTTACCATTTTGGGAATAGGAATTATATCTATAATATACACACAATATATGTTTGTGTTGTTCACTAATAGAGTACAAACTATAAACCCTTCATATAGACTTCATCATATTCGAGTAAATAGAATAACATTAAATAAATATTAAATAATAATGATAGCGAACAATAGTTCTTCATTAAAGTAACATTCATATAGTCTCTTCTTCTTCATATACAATGGGTATCTCTCTGTTCTTCTACAACAGAAGGATACAACGTCTCTCGAAGGAGTTACATCCATAGAAAATTAAGTTACACCCCATAATCCTAGCAAATCTAAGTATAGTTTTACATCAAAATATTAATTATAGACCTTGAGAAATGATATTTGATTAGAAAAAAGGTATATAGGATATTCTATAATAAATTTGCAGTTGGTTGTTCAAACTCTACCCATCTTGCTTAGGAACTTGTTTCTTTGGTGCAATTTCTTTGTCTTCTAAACCAATTTTTTTTTTTAAATAAAGGAAGTTCGGCCTTAAACTATTCTCCTAGACTTGAATTAATAAAAAGAAAAGTACAAGAGAAGGGGACTAGTGCCCACGGGATCCCTCGAATCCCACATAGCAGGGGAAGCTTTTACAAAGTTTAGATGGCATTACAAAGAAGGTTAATCACCCTCTCATCACTCTCGTGCGGGGCCCACATGGGTTTGAGCTTGTTATTGATCAAAAGGAGCACTTGATGATGCCTGAATGGGGGGGGGGTTTCTTATAGCTAGCAATCCTTTTGCCAAGAAGAAACAATGATTTCTCAATCAACCACTCCTTGGGGGAGTCACAGGTTAATCAACTTGTCCAACAATATCTCCATTAGGTAATTTTCGCTCAGCCCATGTGAGAATCTGCTTAGTTAAAAGCACATCTTTCCCACCAGATCTTCCATAGGACCTCCCCTTTGATGGCATTCCAGAGATTCGTGGAGCAGTTGATCGCTTCTCCCAGTAGAGCTTGTTTGCAACTGATATGTTTTTGAAGTCTAATTTTCTTTTCGACAATTTTCTAGAGCCTATTGGAGTTGGGGCAAGTAAAGAAGATGTGAGAAATATCTTCGATGGAGCGGTAGCAGCGTTTGCACCAAGGAGGTAACCCACACATTTTGCTAGCCTAAAGGTTGGTCCAAATTCCAATTTTTTTGGTTTTTGGACTTGCACAATGCATTAAATAATATTTTCAAGTCGCCTTCTTTTTTGACAAAATTCTCTTTGTTTTAGTACTCGTTAAATTCTCACGCAAGTTTTCATAAGCTCTGACTTCATTCTTTATCTAGTATGTTCCTTTGTCAAGGAAAACATCTATGATTTTTTGAGTACTACTTTTCATATGTATTCCTCATTTCTTAACTATCTTGTACATACTAGGCATGTAGTTTTTTTTTGGGGTCATTGGAAAGTGTGGTGAACGGTCATCTTGTAGTTCTGTTTTAGCAGCCACCACTTCTTCTATTGTAGGATCATCTAATTCCACAAGGAATTTTCTTGGATCCAATTTCTACTCTCAAAGTTATGTTATCATCCTTTCATATTCTCACTTTTTTCTTCATGATTGGTCTTCATTTGCATGTTCAAGGATTTTGGGAAGTGATTTTAGACCCCAAACTCTATTTATTATCTATGGTGACTTTTGAACAACCTAATTAAGAAAATTTACAGCCTCATTCTTGAAGTCTAGGAATTTTTGAATCCCCTTGAAAGTTTTCATAACCTCTCTCACATCATTAATGTTATACATAATCCCATCTTTCATTTTTAGAGCCATTCTAAGCACTTGAGAGCTAATGTTAATACCTCTATAGTTATCATTGAAGTAAGTGATATTAGACGTGAGATATTACTTCTGATTGTTTTCATCATAGACATGCCTATCCATGGTGTTATACTTTATGGAATAAAGGAATGTTATATGGATTTTAATGTCTTGAGGGTTTTAATGTGATTTGTGTTTTGATTTAGCAAGTGAAGACTCATGAGGGTGTGAGTGAACATGGACTTATTCAAATATTTTTTGGAGATATTTAGAACATAGTATTTTAGTTCTTTTTTGTAAAAAAATAATAGATCGCTTTAGAAAGCGATGATTTTGTAAAAATAGTAGATCACGATTTTGTAAATAAAGCAGCTTTTTGTAAAAGGCATGCTTTTCGAAGCGCCACACTCATGTATCTTCTATTCAGGATATAATGAGAAATACCTATAAATGCACATGCTCTGATAGACTCGTCCATCAGAGTATGTGGGGGATGATTGTATCCAATCTGGTGTCTAGTCTCTTGTCGCTTTCTATTCTGTGAGTGCTTTTGTGAGATTTCATTCGTGTACTATCCTCTACGTACATGCATCTGTGGAATCTGAAGGTCAATAGTGGTATTAGAGCCAAGGCACATCTACTATTCAAGTTTGGTTCAATTATCAAATTTGTTTATCAAATTCACTTATCAAGTTCGTTTATCAAGTTCATTTATAAAGTTCGTTTATGAATTTGGTTATCATTTGGTTACTTATTCGACGATAACTGTCTCAATCGTCTAGTCTAGCTTTTCATTTGTCAAGTTCATTTGTTTTGGTTTGTCAGTTACGTTTTTTGAATGTTTTCAAATTTTGTAATGTGCACTATGCTCACTATCACACTATACCCCTGTGGTCACTGTCACACTGTACCCTCTGTGCTCACTATCACATTGTACCCCCTGTGCTCACTGTCACACTGTACCCCCTATGCTCACTATATTCAATGTACCCATTGTACCCCTTGTGCTCACTTTGCTCCCTGTACTCCCTAGACTCCCTATACCTCCTGTGCTCACTATTCACTATTTGAATTCAATTCGGTTATCAAATTCATTTATCAAGTTCATTTATCAAGTTCATTTATCAAGTTCGTTTATCAAGTTTGTTTATCGATTCGGTTATCATTCGATTACTCCTTCGGCTTACTCCAAGACATCGACTAAGGCATCAAGTAAGGCGACTAAGGCATAGAACTATGGCATAACTTTGGCATCTTTGGCTTCTCTGGAACTCATGGTTCTCCTGGTTCACTTTGGTTCCCTTTGGTTCCGTTGGCTATGCGTAAACCAATTCTAACATATGAGTGGCAATAAGGGCTTAGCTATTTCCCTAGTTAGCTTAATTATTTCTCTAGTTAGCCTACATAGTTCCTTATTTAGCATGTAGCGGATTTGAACTCACAACCTCATACTTCCAAGAGATAAGCCTTATCCACTAGCCTATTTTCTCTTTTTGATATGCCATTCCTTTTAATAAATATTTAACATAACTCTTAACACTCTCTTCACCTTATTTATTTATTTATTCATTTATTTAAACACTCTCTTTTATTTATTTATTTATCAAAGCACTCTCATTTATTTTATTTATTTATTTATTTTTTATCTAGCACTCTCATTTATTTATTTAATTATTGTTTTTATATATTTCTAACACAAAAGCCTTTCTTTTCTATTTTAATTCAAATATTGCTAACATTATTTTTAGATGTTTAGTAATAGGTTATGGAACCTACCTATATACAAAGGAGTTTGGTAAGTTATTTATTGAATGTTATTTATTAAATATATTTTCCTCATCATGGTAAGTTATTTATTAAATTTATTGTTCTGCATGATCATTTTCCGAAAACTTATTCTATTAGATCGAGATGTTCAATTTTATAGTCACTTTTGGGTTAGATTATTCCAAAGTAAACTTTAGACCTGCATATCATTCACAGTCACGTTAAATTCAAGTTTTCCATGTCCATGCATGTGTTTTTACATGGAACATTCTTATGATTGTTCAAGGATGGGACATACCACTGGCCATCCATGTCTATTTAATTCTTATCAATTGAGGTTAGTTGCTCGTCAACTAGGAGGCATGTTATACTTTATGGAATAATGCAATGTTATATGGATTTTAATGTCTTGAGGGTTCTAATGTGATTTGTGTTTTGATTTAGCCGGTGAAGACTCATGAGGGTGTGGATGCACATGGACTTATTCAAATATTTTTGGAGATATTTAGAAGATAGTATTTTAGTTATTTTTTTTACAATATTTTAGTTATTTTTTGTAAAAAAATAATAGATCATTTTAGAAAGCGATGATTTTGTAAAAATACTAGATCACAATTTTGTAAATAACACAAATTTTTGTAAAAATCATGCTTTTTGAGGCACCACACTATGTATCTTCTATTCAGGATGTAATGAGAAATAATTGTAAATACATATGCTCTCATAGACTCGTCCATCACAGTGTGTGTGGGAGATTGTACCCAATCTGGTGTCTAGTCTCTTGTCTCTTTCTATTCTCTAAGTATTTTTGCGAGATTTCATTTCTATACTATCCTCTGTGTACGTGCATCTGTGGAATCCGAAGGTTAACACAGGGACTCCATTGCCTTGATGCACATGTGTATGTCTACCATGGGAGTTGGTAATTCTAGACAACCCTTAATTCCTACTACTTCCGGAATCTCCATAATATATTTGCTTTTGTTTAACCTCTCTATGTGTCTTTTCATAATTGGGTCTTGAAGTTTCCATGCTCTATCAAGTAGAAGTATTTGGTCACTTTGGTTAAATTTCCATTAGCAAGAAAGACTCTTCTCAAGTTTTATAGAATTTAGATCTTTCTATATCTATATTGGGGCGATTTAAAAAGAAAATGTACAAGTGTATTATTGCATTATTCTCTTTATTCAACATCCTTCCCCTCTTAAACCCTTTGATGTCCTCATAAAAAAATTGAAAGTATTATAGCTATTTTCTTCATTGCCTTTGTCTTCTAATGTACACTTGTTGAAGAAGCTTTGCATATCTCTATCTTTCTTTTGTATTTATACTACATCTTTGTAACTTGTTCTTGACTTTGGATATTCTCTTTTGTATTTCTTCTATTTTCTTCCTCCATATTGATTCCTCATATGTTTGCTAATCTTGATCTCCTGAAAAAAATGTAGATAATCTTTCAGTACCTCTTTTAGACTTGTAATTTGTTCATATGTTCCTACATTATTTATCATCAGAGCTTCATAGATTTGAATCATCTCTTTCACTTCATTACATTGTTGTGCTATTGGCATTTTGTTTTGCTCCAAATCCTCTAATGTGTTAATGGCTATATGATCATCTTTAGTCTTTTTATGGTTCTATTCTTCTTTAGTATTGATCTTTTCTTTTACTCAAATACAAATATCTTCTTTAAGTTTTCTTTGCTATGAATTTTGATCTATGCACTTTATTTCTCCTTGAATAGTTAAAAGATCACTTTACTTCTTGTTTGATGTTTGTAATCTCCACTTGTTCTTTACTATCTCCTAGATAGACATCGTATCTTTTGGTGGATCTTTAACACTTTCCACCATGCCTTTGATTTCTTCCTGAATCTATACCATGTAAATATGCTTCAATTTCTTTTGTATAATCTTCATCCTAGCTTGAGTGTTTCTTCTTTTGGTTTCTCTACTCTCATAATATAAATTTTCATAAGTTTCAAAAATTCTAAAAATAATAGTTTGGGCTATTTGGTTAGTTCCTTTGGCTTTAATTCTTCTTTCTCTTCTACATCTATCATAACAACATCTATCTCTTTTAGATGTTCTTCCTCTTTATCTTGGAAAGTGGTAAAAACCACTGTTTCTTGCTCTTCAGCTTCATGTGACTCTTCTTGTGTAGGTGGTTGCACCATTTGATTGTCTTCATAATGATTTTCTTCCAAATTGGTAACGACCACTATTTGTTCTTGTTCCTCTTGATCATTATGTATTGCTTAACACTAGTTTGGTACCAAAACAGGACACTTAAGTGTGCTTTTTTGACAATTTTCCAAAAAATCACACACCTTCTACAAAGAGAATTTGGGAAAATCCTTTAACACACATATTAAATATAATTCAAAGGTTACTGCAATATTATAAAATACAATAAATCATGTTTTGTGTTCATGTAAATAGCCTCTCAATATGCTATGGTAGTGAACATGATGAAAATTCCTAATCAAATGTATTTTTATCAAAAGAAAAAAATGCATCATATGAAAGAAAAAATTATACACATTCCTTGAAACATAGATCACATCGTATGAACCTCAAACTCACTTAGAAAAATCATTTGAATTCAAATAAAATCAATTATTTTGACTTTGAACACCAAAAACAGCAACTAGTTCTAAACATGGTTCAAACAAACTTGTGGGAATCCACAGAGGTGTACAAATATGCCAACAATCAAACAAGGTATGAAGACAACAATCAAGGTATACACATATAAAATCAATTGCTATGACTCTAGTCACCAAAAACAAAAAACTAAAGCCTACATATATGACTCAAAAGAATTAATGGACATCATGGAAGGTGTACACATTCAAGTTACCAAGTAGAAAACATGTGACATAACAAACCAAAGCTTACATATACGAGGCTAAATAATTTATTGAAATCCACCAAAAATTTCACGTCTTTTGACACAACCAAGAATCTTCTGTTGTGTGGGCATCAACCAAATTCTACAGATACAATCATGAATAGTTTGTGGACACATAACAAAGCATGTACAATTATGGAAGAGATCCAGTTTCTTCACATGAAGAAAGAAAATAAGACATCAAACAAGGTGTACACATAAGGGAACTACCAATCTTTGCAAATCAACCAAATTTTTCAGATCTATGTACACCAAACAAAGTAGATATATGTGTGGACACCAACCAATATATCCATATACAAATATTAACATCCAATTGGAATAATGGCAAATTACAACCAAGAAACAAGAGTCATGTACATATAGAATCAAAAGAAACATATTTAGTCAAAATACTTTTTGATAGTTGTTATATGCATAAACACACAATCCCTTGCACACATAAACACATACCAAAAATAATACTCAAACGTTTTTGATATAGCCATCTTCTTTTTGTCAAATGAAATATGTATGACAATTTTTTTTCATTCTTATCACAATCACCATTTCGGATCACATACTATTTGATGAGATTAAGAATGAAATATGGCATGAAAGCATAGTTTGGAAGGTTTAATACTTAGAATAGCACTTAAATAATTATTATTTTTCATCATAATTTTTTATTCCACCTTTGGAGCTATGTTCTTTCATGAACATAGAAATATATGCTTTGCCGATTCAGCATGAAAGTTAGCACCAAATGCAATGGCTACTAGTTCAAAGCAGAGGCCTTCTAACTTTGAATAAAAATATGCATTCAATTAGTATGAAGGTTATCCATTGATAACCTGCCAGTTCTCTACAATCTCACTTACATACAAATTATAGTGAGCCATTCTTTAAAAGGTGCAATAAATGGCAGTGATCTAGAGAAGACAGAGTCCATGTTTATCACTTATGGAAGTCTTCAACCTTCTCTAGAGATCCTTAGACACTTGCTTTACACTGCCAAAGTCCGTGAATAGCTTTCCATTTCCTAAAACATATCCAATTTGTCAAAATGTTTGAATTGTGTTATTTTTTCAGTTATGTTAAAAATTGAGTTTCTAAAAATTCCCATTTTCTTCTTCATTTAATTACCCATGTGAAGTTGTAAACTTTTAAAGATTATATTTTTCTCTAAACGTACATGATGTGAGCTATCAAATCCAAGTGATTATGCCATCAAAGCCTCAAGGGTTTCATCAAGAAAAATCAATCAATTTGGTGTAAAAGCAGGACACTTAAGTGTCCCAGGACACTCAAGTGTTCTAGTACAGAACTAGTGTTAAATTCCAAAACCCATAGAAGCATCGAAAAATTCTTCAATGTTAGCTTCCTTTCTCTAATTCCTTTAACTTCCAAATGTCTAGTTCAGTAAGTTGTTTCGCTTCTTGTGATGAAAATTCAATACCTTGAAGTGAATGGTAATATTCAACTTCGTTCTCAACTTTCTTAAAGATTTCTTCTTCTTCTAGAGGTTGAGGAATACGTATTAATTGATCCATTATATGGACCAGAATTGAAATCCCTAGTAGTAGGCTTGGAGGTGCTTCCAAGAGGAGAGGTGGCGGTTGCTCATATTTTCTATCATCTTCATCTTCTTTTGTTTTATCTTTCTTCTCCTCTTCTTGGTAAATCTTCTCTTTGTCTTTTTTGGGCTTTGTTTTTTTATTTGGTTTGGTTACTATGTTTCTTTTCTCCTTTGGCACACACAATGCATCAAATAGTTGTTTTAACTCCTTTTCTCTTTTAACAAAAGTAGTTTTGTCTTAGCATTTATCAAGCTCTCATGCATCTTTTCATACATTTTGAACTCTTCTTCTATTCAATCAGTGGCCTTACTTGAGACATCTTCCAACATTTTCTGATACTGTTCTTCATACTTTCTTTTTGTATCTTCACTCCCATGCAAGTAATAAGTATGTAGCTTCTGCTTGGAAATCATAGGGGGTTGAGGTGCCACATCTACTTGTACTGCTCTCTAAGCAACTACTATTTCTTCTCTTGTAGGCATTTATTGTTTCTTCTCTTGTGTCTTCATTTAACATGAGTGTGATGGAATCATCTTTGTCTTCATCTACCTTTAATCTCTTCTTTAATGGTCTTACTTCTACTATTTCCATTATCTTAAGCAAGGATCTGCTTGCTAATTTAGTGGTGACTACCTTTGGAGAAGCCTCCACTTCTTTTTTTTTCTATAATTTCTTAGATTGAGTAGCTTGAACGGAGATAACTTCTTTGATCTCTTTGAACTCATCATCTACTCTTACTCCTCCTCTTCTTCCAAGGCTGCATATATGATTCTTATTAGAATTTTCACTCCTCCTAGAATCTTGTTTTGCTTCCAATTAATTGTTGGTTCATAAATATATTTGAGGACACAATTGGACATTTCCATTTTCTTTGTACTTCCCATGTTCATAAAATCCAAGCTCATTGCCTTGTGGGGTTTTGTGTATCTAGTCATTTGAGTGGAGTAGAAGTGTTGATGAAAAAATCTAAGTGTCAGGTTTATTGCCTTCATATAAAAATCTATTAACTTTTTAATGTCTTTATGTGAATCCATCCCCTAGATGTTATAAATTACTCCTTCCTTTAGCCGAAGAGCTTTCCAAATGAGCTATTGATTTATATCGAAGCCTTTGTATACCCCTTCAAAGTTAATCACTTTAGACCTAAGATAGCTCTTTTTGTTCATTCTTATTCCAAGTGTGCTTGTCCATTTACTCCATTACTTATATGCACCTAGGGATGTCTATCATTACTATGGGTAGTTCTAGAAATCCATTGATGCCCACTCTCTCCCACACTTCCAAAATGTATTCAGTTTTATTGAGTTTGTGGATATCAATGGTTACGACTATGAACTTGAAGTTTTCTTATTTGAAAAAGTATATGTGCTTGGAAACCTTAGCCAAATGTTTCTTGGCTTCCTCTCATGTCTCTCTAGCATCTAGGAATCATTCACCTGTAGCTCGAGTGATCACGGTGCCTTGAAGCATTTCCTAAACCATCTACATAGAACTCAAATTTTTCATTTCATTATTCTCGAGCATCAATTTTATCAAATTTTTTCAAATTTAAGATTCCATCAACATTAGATAAAAAAGAATTATATATATATATATATATATATATATATATATATATATATATATATATATATATATATGTGTGTGTGTGTGTGTGTGTGTGTGTCTCTGTCTATGTGTATACACACAAACACATGCAAGTTTTATGAAGAACTCTTTTGGTTTTTCAAAAACTAATAACATCATCTTTGCATCTAGAATGTGTGTGTGTGTGTGTGAAATAAATCAAAGCAAATTTACAATAATTATTTAAAAAAATGAATGAAAAGAATTCCATCTTTTTTATTTTTTGTGATGCTTTTCTTCTTTCTTGGTTTTTTTTATTTTTTGCTCCTACTTATTTTTTATCTTTCCTTTCCTTTACAATTATTTTGCTAAGATATTCCTCACATATGATGAAGTATTTGTGAGAACTCAAAAAATTTAATGTTGTGCCTCTTGTCTAAGACTTTCTAGCCCCTCTTTTCTATTACTTATAACTTATATCTTATGCCATTTTTGTTCAATGGCTGGCTCTAAGTATTTTGTGACTCTACATCTAGTTATGTAATTCTGCATGATTATTCCATCTAATATGGCTAGTTGTATTGCACCACTAGGAGTTGGCTTATGCAATATGTATGATCCATGACCTCTCTTGTGCAATTTCTTTCTTGACTCTTTTATTGTGAATGCCAATACCAAATCTCCTTCCTTCAAGATTTTTTCTTTAATATGCATGTCAAAATGTGATTTTTTTCTCCTTTTATTTGCATATAATGAATTTCTTGCTTGAAGTCTTGTTGATCCCAATTTATCAAATTCTTCAATTCGATCTAGTTCATGTTGTCTCCATTCTAGGGTTTGTGCTACTTTTAGGATTGGAATTGAGAATTCCATGGGAAAAGTAGCATTTTGGCCATACACCATATTAAATGGTTGTTGTTCTACTACTACTATTAAGAAACTCTATAAACCCGTAAAGCATGATGTAGTTGCTTATCCCAATCTGATCTCCTGTTTATTATCTTCTACAAGATTTTACATAGGAATTTATTGGTACTCTCTACTAGACAATTTTCTTGTGGTTGATATGGGGCTGACAATCTATGGATTACTTAGCATTCTCCCAACATACAACCTATGACCTCATTCAAGAAACCTCTATCACTTACAATTTTGATTGGCAATCCAAATCTTATAAAAATGTTTTCAAATAGAAATCTAGCTGTTGTTTGTGCATCATTCCTTCTTGTTTCTCTAGATTTTACCCACTTGTTTAAGTAGTCAGTTTTCACAATAATATACTCTACATGAGTATTTTTAGGAGGAGGTGAAATGGGTCCAATGGAACTTATTCCCCACTTTGAAAAGGCTCTAAAATTCGTTATTGGTCTAAGAGATATTTCATCTTTCTTTATTTGGTTTTTGGTTCTTTGGAATATATCACATTTACAAGTAATTCAACATCTTGATAAAAAGTAGACCACCATAATCTAACATAGATATTCAATTTAGGAGTTCTATTAGCTCAAAAGCGTCTTGATGCTACTCCAACATGTGCAAATTGAAGAAACTTGACATATTCATCCTCATGTACGCAAATCCTCAAATATCCATCTTTCCCTCTTCTATATAGTTGATCGCCTATCAAAGAGTAATCTTTACCTTCCAAATTCATCACTTGATCATGAAAATTCTTTTTCTCTTTCTCCTTGTAAGACTTTAAGCATTTCACTATTTCTTCACTCCATGATGGATTTTTCTTAATTATGAACAACGTTGCTTGATCAACAAATTCTTGTTCTTGAAATTGTTCATATTGCTCAATAAAGTAATAGACATCCCTCCTCTAGATAGGTCAATACACATATAATCTATGCAAGTTTATTAAGGTTTGAAATTTAGATGCATACATTACATCTTATGAGCGATGTGCCATTTCGAGAATGTCCCTTTGTTCTTCTTCCAAAATGCAAGTAAAAAGAAATTTCCAATTGATTAAGATAATACAATTTTTTAGAGAGTAAAATGTAGTTTTTACTTTGACATATGTCTTTACTAAGATTTTGTTTCCTAAACTGAGGTCCAAAACGTAATATTGGAATTATGTTTTTGGCCATCTAGGAAGTGCTTCTACTTTAAAGACATAAGTGTTAAGTAGCTCATCATTCACTCCCTTTCGGTCTTCTCCATTACGTAGCCTAGATACATTGTTTGCTCTAATATGGGTTTTTTCTTGTTTTACTATCACTTCAATATCAAGCTCCATTAGTAGACGAAACCATCTAACTCTTTTAATTGTGTTACAACATTTATTCATTGGATACAATAAATCTTGATATTCTGCAAATAATTTAAACTTGTTAGCAAGACGATAATGTCTAAATCTCTTAATAGCATAAACTATGCCCAATCCTTATCTTTCAATTGTTGTATATTTTTTCTCTACTTGGTTGAGTTTCCTATTTGCATATGCAATCGGGAAATTTAATTTTTTATTGTCAACAAGTTGAGCTAAAATGCAACCTAATGCAAAACTTGAAGCATCAACATGAACATGAAAAATCTTTTCCCAGTTTGGAAGCTACTTAACCATCCTTTGAGCTTTTTAAGAGCTTCCTCACACTCCTCATTGCATTTAAATTTAGTGGTTATGGCATATAATGGTTTAGTTATTTTTGCATAATTATGGAAAAATCTTTTGTAATACCTGAAATCTCCCACAAGTGCCTCTAATTCCTTTAGAATTGTGGGTCTTGGCATTTCTGAAATAATCTTTGTTTTCTCCTCATTTGTAGAAATGTGATTCTGGATACTATATGGCCCTATCTTCTTCCTTGCCTCACAAAACATATGCACTTCTTAGGGTTGAGACATACTCTATAAATTTTGCATTTGTGAAAAATATGTCTGAGATCTACTAAGTGATTTGTTCTACTTGATGAAGAAGCACATAATTCATCCGCATACACTTCCAGGGTTTTCCTAAGGAATTCTTTGTACACATGACACATTAATCTTTGAAAAGTTTAAGGTGCAATGGTTAAACCAAAGGGCATAACCCTAAATTTATAGATTCAAGGACTATAGCAACCTGTTTGTATCCAAAGAAAACATCTAGGAAGCTATACACCTCTTTTCCTACTACTCTTTCTAAAAAATGAAAAGTAATTGGAAAAGGGTAGTTATCTCTTATAGTGAATGCATTGATTTTCTTGAGATTTTTTCAAACCATAAGTTTTCCATTTTATTTGGCACCACCACTACAGGGGATATCCACTTTGTGTGTTCAATTTTAGAGATAAATCCTATTGAAAACAATTTTTCAATCTCTTCTTTAATTTTGGTATCATATAAATCATTGTATGTATAATGTATTTGTTTAGTAGGTTTAGATTTAGAAGCTATGGGAATTCTACGTACACAAATGTTTGGATCTACTCCCTTAAGGTCCTTATGATTCCAAGCAAAAAATTTTGTGTATCATATCACCAATGCTCCTAAGGCTTCTTACTCTTGCTCTTGCACGTCCTTTTCCAAGATTATTTTTCTTTCTTCCCTTTTAGTCACAAGGACTTGTTTCACTTGTTCTTTTTTTTCATAAGATTGACCTTTTTAGGCTTCTTTTTGAGGTTTTTGAAAAGTCACTTTTCTCTCCTCTAGCTCATATCTTTTAAACTGCTCAGGTACATCTATTCTATTCTCTTGTTCCTCTATGTTCTTTTGTTATGAGATTTAGATTCTTGATCTCCTAGATAATTTCATTCAAGGTCTTTCTTTTTGTTATAGTTTTGACCATGTTAAATGGTATTACATCATAGCCTTCTAAATCACACATTTTTACTGAGTTTTTTTCACAAGCAACTACATCTAAAGTGGCTAGTATTTGGTCCCAACCACATGGCTCAAAATCTTTCTCATCAAAGTACATGGGTATACAACTTGGATCATCTAGAGTCCTTTATAGCTTACATTCTTCTTTTGTCAACTTATACATTCCCCCATTTTTAGGTTTACGAATTCCATTGTACTTAATGCAATAGAAGTATTTCTTGTTTGATGATCTCTTTTCTAGTCTCTTGGTCATATATCATGATGTGTTGTGCTGGTCAAGTTTAACTTGGTGATATTATTTTCATGTTGAAGATACAATAAATCATTCCCAAAATCTTGAACAACTTTAAACTGTCTTAAAAATGGTCTTCCAAGTATGATGTCATATGTGTTTAGCTCTAGGAATTCCACTATAGAGAATGTATGCTTAAAGCTACTTTCACATTTCTTGAGGTCAATTTGTTGTTACAACCCTATTGGATATTCCAATTTGTTGTGCTAGAAGAAGTTTTTATTTTTTAGGTTTCAATTTAGGTTTTCCCCATTTCTCCCTAACCTCTTTTGTGATAATGGCTACTCGAGCTCCACTATCAAAAGTAGCTTGTACTTCACGTGCTTGGAAATCAAAAAATAGGGTCGTATTGACTTTCTTCACCTTCATAATATCCTCCTATTTTGTCCAATGGTACTTGAAATTCCATTATGTTTTCTTGCCCTGATTTATGTTCTTTTCTTTTTTCCTTGATTTTCTTCTTTGTTATAATCTTCATCACTTGTTTTTACTTCATTTTATTACCTTGACTTGTATATTCTCTTCTAATTCATTAAAAGTCTCATTTTTGGACTCAAGAGTTTGGCTACTAGTCTCTACCACTCTCATTCATTTCAAAGGAGAAGTAGAAGTGATTTTTCTGTTAGGGTTATTAGGACAATCTTTTATTAGATGCATTTCCCAGAATCTCTATTGTATACTTCGACCTTCAATATGGGAGGTTGAGGATAATATCTAATAAAGTTCTCTCCCCACACCTATAACTAGTTCCTTTTTGAAAGTTTCTAGGGTCCCCTCATATTTCTTTGTGTAGGTACAAACTTGTTTGTGATGAACATGAATGTTCTAAGATCCATCTCATATTTGTTGTTCTATTAAGTGATATGTTGATCTTCTTTCTTATATCCCCATGTATCTTATGAGAATTCCTCATTGTCAGATGTTGAGCCTCTAAGTCATCTAGATACATTGAAGTGGAGGGGGTTATTGCTCTTTCCAAGTTTTCTTCCTAAGGTATGTATTTGATAAGAAGTACATTTGTATGCAAAGGAGGTTGTTGTCCTAGAAAAGGTTGAGGTGCATTTTGATTTTTTTAATTTTATTTGCTGAGTATACTGATGAGCTATTCTTTCTCTTCTTGATGGTTTTTGGAATGTCCCACCATGAGTGTTCCAATTTCTTTATGGATGAAAGAATTGCGTCATCCCTCATCTCTCTAAAAGATATTTGTAGGTTTTTGGAAAAATTTTGTATGATGATCTTCCCCACTGTTGAAACATCTACTGTTATGAGGTCTTTGAGGATTAATTTGTTGTAACCCTAGTCCTAGATGTTTAGCAATTGCTTTGGCCAACTCCTGAGTATGTGGCAAGTTATTATCTATTGTTGTGGAAAATTCACTTGACATTAAATATTGACCTCTATCATCATCTAAATCTATGGATCCATTTATGCACTCATTCAAGTCCCCACGTCTTCTATAGTATACCATAATTCAAAATTGTTCATTTGCTAATCCCTTTATGAAAAAAGATATTATTTTTTGCATGGATGGTCTCTCTTCAGTTGGACATCTGTCTGGGTATTGTTTGAATCTCCTTGCTTCCATTCTCATTGTTTTATTGGGGTTTCATTTAAATGTGTGAATTAGGGTAGAAGAACCATGTTTGATACTTCTCTTTGAAAACTCACCTATAAAATCTTCTAGCAATGCTTCACTGTCGGCAAAACTCTCCCTTGTGTGTGGTTGAAACCACATAAGTGTTGATCCTATCAATGTTAACCCAAAGGATTCATATTAAGTGAAGTAATCTTGCACGTCCTCAGCCCTTAAGATTTGTTTAAATTCTGCTCCATGCTCATATGAATCTATGGATCTTTCATGCTTTTTACAACTTGAGATGGCCTTAATGTTTTATACTACCATTAGAATCTCTTCCTCTTTCCATCTTGGAATGTTGAGGTTCTCTCCATTTTGTCTCTTGTTCCTATTGATTCTGTTTGGTGGAATTTGTGGATTTGCAAGAATGTGTTCTCTATCCTCCTCTCTTTGTTCTTCTCTGTTTTGATAACTTGGCATGTTTCCATGATTCTATACATTGCTCCTATGATTCTCAAACTCCATATTTGAGTTGATGTGTTCCTCATCTACTCCTTGTGTTTGTGGACTCCTCCATGAAAATATGGGTTTGTTTTGGTAGGTGTATGAACTTTTATGTTCTTCCAAAATCTTTTACCTTTCCCATTGACAAAAGTATGAGGTTCCCTAGGCTCATTCTAATTTTTCATGACTTTAAGGTTCATGTGTGATGGAGCATTTTGTGAAATACACATCTCTTGTCTCAAGATTCATGTACAGCAAGGTATATCCTGATTTCTTGCTCTCAGTGAAAAAGTCACGATTCTTTGATGTGCCAAAACATCATGATTTTTTGGCATGAAATAAAAAATTCTTAAAATTCGCAACTTCTTATATTTTTCTCCACAAATTCATGATATTTTCACTTGCTCAACCTAAAAATTCATGATTTTATGGTTTTTGGGTCATTTTTTCCATTTCTAAGTACCTAATTTTTGTTTTTGTTTCAAAAATTTGTGATTTCTTTAATATGAAAAATTTCCAAAATTTTTTAGTTTCTTCTTTTTCTTTTTATTTCATTGATTTTCCTTCTTTTTATAATTTCTTTTTCAATTTCTTAATATTATATGCACAAAAATGTGTTTTGTCCCCCTAACTTCTAGAAAAGTCTTGATTCCTTGATGAACCCCTGATAGCAACAACTTTTCTCTCCTCTTCAATTCTCAAAGAGGCTCCTTTTCAGCCCGATGATTATTTTCTATACATTTTCCAAAACTCAATCCTTAATCTCTAGCTTTCAATGAAAACAAAAAATCATGATTTTCTATATAAGTTCAAAAAAATGCAAAATCTATCTTTTTACACTTGCAAATATTGAAAACATGTGTTTGATCTTACCTCTTTCTCTTGGAAATATTTTGTTTTGCAATGTCAGTTATGTGTTGCTTGGTTCTCAAGTTCATGATTCTCTGCACTCACTTTGTCTCACTCTCACCCTCACTCTCACTCTCACTCTCACTCAATGACTTATTCCTAAGTGAATTTTTTTTATACTTATTGGTTCCAAAAAGTGAGGATTTATTTTCACAATGAATTATTCCTAAGTGAAAAAAAGACCCATAGAAAAATTCATGATTCTCTAGCCACCTACCAAGCAAAAAATTGCAATTTTCTCAATTCCTTAATAGCAAAAAGTTGCAATTTCTTAGTGATTTTTTGAGTCAAAAAATCAAAATTTTGTGACTTTATTTCATTCACTTTTTATCACTTACTTTATCATTTTTTGGCTTTGTTTTTGGCAATTTTTCCTTCCTAATCTTATTCTCCCTTGATAGATTTTTCTATGGAAATTCCCTTGATTTTCCTTTGGTTCTTTCCTTTGAAAATATCACCATCTTTTGAGATCACTGACTACCTAAAACTGAGGATTTTTTGAGAATTATCATAATCCCTTCTCATCTCTTTATGTCACTTTTATATCTCTTGCTATCATTCAATTTCTTCTCAATGATTTCTCTCTTATTTATATGCAATTCTCCAAAATTTTCAATGTTTTTTCCTCTTTTTTATCTTTTAAGAAAATAATAAAAAAAGAAGTTACAAAATAAAAGAAGGAGAGTTCAACTCCGAAAACAAGTATGAGTGATGATTCTTCCTTCTATAATCCACAATCTTCAAGCTCCAACTTTCACACGTCCAATCCTCCTAGAAGAGGTACAAACAAATGGAAAGTTTCAAACAATCATGCAGCTTTGAGCATCAAAATACTCACATGACTATCCTTCCTCTTCAATTGACTGAACCTTTACAAAGGATTCATTGTCTTGGCCTCCTATTCACTATAAAAAAGAGAATACTTGGCTTTTCTTCCTTTCACCTTGATTTCCAAATCATATATACTTTTCTTGTGGTATATGAAGTGAACTTTAGTTGTGATTTTTGTACCACCAATCTAAGTTGCTCGTTTCCCAAAAAATGAATCAAAAAAAGATGTTTCACCACTCCAGTAATAGAACATATGCCCCATTGTAGCAATAGTAACTTGAGCGATCCTTCTAAGGAAAAGAAAAATTCTTCAAATTGTCAATCCAAGAATGTGTTAACTTGATTATTGCTTAAAGACTAATCCAATAAACCACAGAACAAGCATTCATACAAGAATCAAGTCAAATTGACATGAGATCATCAGATATGAAAAAAATATGAAGTTAGCAAAAACATGAATTTTTTAGTAATGATGACTAGAAACTTTAAATGTTTATAACTACATGAATATATCACCAAATTGAGTGATTCAAGTGCATAATCCATGCCATTTTTCATGAAGAAGCCAAACATTATATCAAAAGTTATGTATATTGTGTAAAAACCAATGATGTAGGCTTTTCTAAATAGTCAACTTTCTTAAATTCAAGGAAGGATCTTCAAATAGAATACATGCTTATCAATGATCTTGCACATAAGTCTCAACTCATTCTAGACATGAATAATCAAACAACCAAAAAAAAGTTACAAGTTACAAAAACTATCACACAAAGGAATCATAGTGAAGAAACAGATGAGAGCAAGGAGTTCTCTATTCTCAAGTAAGAAAGAATACAAATGACATTTAGTTCTCTCATTCTTCTTTAGGTTAGCTTATATACTACTTCAAAAATGAACTATTTTATGTCAACTTCTAGGTTTCTAAATTTCTATCTTTGATTATCTAGTTGACTCTCTGACTTTGTGCATAGCTCTATGATGATGCAAGGAAGACTCTTCTAGAGTTTTACAAAGTTTAAAGATTTCTATCTCTATTTCTCAACTATTTACAAAGAAAATGTGCAAATATATTGTTGCTTTAGCTCTTTATTCAACATGGTGGATTGGATGCATCATTCCAAAAGGTTTTTGAATTTTGATAATCAAAAGTTCCATATATGGACATTTATGATGACCCATTGAAAAAATCGTTATGGGTCTTATATCTAGATATCCAAGACAAGTATCAATATCAAAGCAAACCTCTCTTCATGAATGGTGTCCCTAGAAATGAGGCTCAAACTCATATGTTACCCAATTGCTAAGAAAGAACACATCAAGAAAGTAATGGAGATTCAAGATTCACTTAGGCATGAAAATATGCTACTAATGCGTACAACCAAGGTGTGCGGAGATAGAACATCGAAATATGAAATTAACAATTTCACACATGTATTATAATTGTAAAGTTAGTTTTAACTTTAGTTCTAGAGTTTTCAAAAATCATGAGATTGAGAAAATCTATATAATTTAGTTTGTATCAATTGATGCGGTGTGGAAGAGAGGTACTTAGAGTGAGAAAAAAATCATTTTGTATGACTAAGAAATAGTCGGGCTTCTCTGAGTGAGAAAGCACCTGTAAACTTCTGAGTTTTCCATAGCTATGAGAAGAACTAGTTAAAGTTCTGTGTATGAGATTCTCTCCTCCATCTCCATGCTTGTTCATTGTGTAATGAGTTCAAAAGTTCAAGTTTTCAAAGCAAGTTGATGCCTAACATCAAGTTTGTGCTGATAATCATTTTTTTTATTCTCTAAGTTTTAGTTGTTGTTAAATCTTCTTAAAAACATGAGTTTTGTGGAGAAATTCAATGCTTGGCATCGAGTTCCAATGTAAAGTTGATACCTAGCACCAACTTCCAACATAAAAGTCTTATACTTCATGTTTGTGTTCAAGAGACTAAATCAGATGCTGAAAAAGTGGCCTAAAACACATGAATTTGGTATCGGGCATCGAATTCTTGCTGCAAGTCGATGCAAGGCATCGAATTTTCATTACAGGGACATGTTTTTTTACTTAAACAGTCAAGTTTTCTAGTTTTGGTAGCTCATACAAGGTGATCTTGTGAAGGCCATAACTTGATGTCTAGTGCTCCCTTTCTTGGAAATAATAGCTTGTTGGAAAGCTCTTCTTGTCTACTTTTAGTGAAAAAAACATCTTGGAGAAATAATATTTTTGCTGAGAGAAATAAGAAAAAGAATGAAGGTATGTCATTTTAGTGGCTATAAATTTCTAAAGAAGCAAAGTTCTTAGTTTAAGCAATCATTTTTCAAAGTCTGGAGAAGCATTGAGTTAATGGTGACCATAGAGGTGTTCTAGTGTCACGTTAATTCATTTTTTGTGATGTTTCATACATCAAAAAGTGGTATCAGATCAGAAAGGATCTAGAGAGCAGAAGGCATCAAAGGTACGAGAAGTTTTTGAAAAGTTTTCATTAAAGTTTGAAAGTTGAAGCATTCAAAGACACAAGGCATCAAAAGATTACTTCAAAAGTATATTCATACACAAAGAACTCCAAAAGGTATTATTCTTTATCCTTTAAACTCATAGGTTGAAGCAGAAGTAAAGAATTATGGTAGATCATATCTCCATTGACAAAGTGGACAGAGATAATTATCGTACATGGGTAATGAGAATGGAAGCCTTGCTTATGAGTAAGGATATCATGGTGTACATAACAGGTGAAGAAGAAAAGCCAATATTTGAAGATAAAACCTAACCAAAGAA
>CM035410.1:79245041-79252541 GCA_020310875.1 Ceratopteris richardii
CAGTAGATCTTGAGAAATCTACTTCACAAGTTACCTATGTCTAAATCTGCACTTCTGAGAAGTCGATTTGGACACCTCTAACTTCTTAGCTTTGGTTCTCCAAATGTCGAACCCGTTTGATCAAATCCTTTTAGCTATAGATAGCTTATCTCTCAACTTAGATTTTGAGCTATCATATGTGTAAAACTTTACACTGTCCACTGAGCACTACTCATTTCATTGAACTCGAAATCTGCGCCTGTTTCAGAAGACTGTGAACATTTTGTACATATGAATGTTCCTACACACAATTCTCTTAACCTGATTACAATTGAAAGCTGAAATTTTGTACAGAGATCAGTCAACTCTAGACTTAGACTTGTACAAAAGCATTCCATAGAATATCTACTAGAGAAGGAGAAGACACGAAAACTTCGGGCACAACTTTTCTTCTATTCCTCAGAAAATTACAACTGAGTTATAAGAGAGACTTCTTCTCATTCCTATGAACTCTATTGAGTCTTACAACTTACAAAATGCACTATTCTCATACTCTCCTATTGTCTCCTCTATTGCCCCGACATTTTTCAAAAGTATTTATAGGCAAATATGTACAAGCTTATAACTAAACAAAAGTATAAGTGATCTATGTCTTCACTAATGTACATATGTGTACATATCATTCATCCTGTGAATGTAACCACCTTCTTTGCTTCAAGACTTGATCTTATCTCCATCTTTTTGTCTTCCAAACTTCAATTGGTGATTGGTGTGCACCAACAGCTCCCCCTCAATCATCAATTGAGGTTTCTCTTATCTTCTTTATACCTGCCATATCTTTGAACTTCTGTAACTTTGGTCCATCCAAACTCTTTGTAAGCATATCAGCTATCTAATCTTTGGTTGAAGTATGTATAACTTCAATCTCTTTATCCATCACCTTCTCTCTTAGAAAGTGATACTGTATCTCAATGTGTTTGGTCCTGGCATGAAAAACAGGATTAGCAGCTAGATATAATGAACTCATGTTATCTCCATAAATGATAGGTATGCTCTGTATAGTGTCAAAACTCTTCATGAGAGTCTTAAGCCATATCACTTCTTTTGCAGCTTCAACCATGCCTTTGTACTCTGCTTCTGTAGATGACAAAGCAACTGTATGTTGCTTCTTTGAACACCAAGAGATTAACTTATCTCCCACATAACACATGTATCCATAGGTTGACCTTCTATCATGTGGATTACCTGCCCAATTTGCATCACTATATATTTTGATATTTGTATCTGATGTAAAACCATAATACAAACCCTCTTTGAGTGTTCCCTTAATGTACCTCAACACTCTTTGACCTGCAATCCAATGCTCTTTCCTAGGACAATGCATAAATTGAGACAACACCCCAACTGCATATGATAAATAAGGCCTAGTTAATGTAGCATAGATAAGACTACCAACCAAACTCTGATATTGTTTCATGTCCTTGAACTCTTCACCTCCAAATCTGCTCAATTTATGATTCACCTCCATTGGAGTAGGTGCTATTCTGCAATCATTCATTTTAAACTTGGTTAACAAATTCTTCAAATACCTTTCTTGAGTCACATACACTCCATGTTGAGTGTATGAAATCTCCATGCCCAGGAAGTATGACAAATCTCCCAAGTCACTGATTTTGAACTCTTTCTCCATTTGCTTCTTTAGGCTTTGTATGCCTTTCTCATCTGTACCTGTAAGAATTATATCATCAACATATATACATATGTAAATGAACCCATCATCACTTGCTTTGACAAGCAAGCTACTATCTGCTTTAGATACTTGAAATCCAAGTTCCTTTAAGAACTTTACAAGCCTATAGTTCCATGCCCTTGGGGCTTGCTTCAAGCCATATAAAGCTCTCTTGAGCTTACACACATAATCTGGATATCTTCCATCTCTGAATCCTTGAGGTTGCTCCATGAAAACATCATCTAAAATATAACCATTCAAAAAAGCATTCTTCACATCTAATTGACACAATTTCCAACCTTTGCATGCAGCAATTGCTATGAGTGTTCTAATGGTTGTCATCTTTGCCACTGGACTATAAGTCTCATCATAGTCAATACCATATGTCTGAGCAAACCCTTTAACAACAAGTCTAGCTTTGTACCTAGACACACTTCCATCTGCAAATCTCTTTGTCTTATAGACCCACTTGCATCCAATGATCTTTTGACTATTTGGTTTTGGAACCAAATCCCATGTTTGATTTTCCATCAATGCATCATATTCTTCCTGCATAGCTTTTTCCCAAATTTCTTTACCTTTTGCCTCTTCATATGTAGAAGGGTCTTCATCTGCTTTAATCATGTATGCATAATCCTTAGTAGTCAAGAATGAAGTATCATAGCTATACCTTGTAGGTTGACATTTGTGCCTTGTAGACCTCCTGAGTTCTCCACTTCTTGAGGTTTCTGGTTCTTCACACTCTGGATCAAATCTTGGTGTCTCTTCCACTTCAACCTGTACTTCATGATTCTCTTGTTCATCAAATATCTGAACCTTTGATTTACCTTTCCTTTGACTCACAATTTCTTCATCATCTGTATTAATATTGATAGTACATGCATAGCAAGTATCTTGCTCATCAAATGTAACATCTTTTGATACAAGAAAATGTTTTGTGGATGGATTCCACAACCTGTATCCCATCTGCTTATCATCATAGCCAATAAACACATATTTTTCAGCTTTAGGTTCCAATTTATGCCTTAATTGTGATGGCACATATGCATAGGCCAAACATCCAAATACTTTGCAATGATCTAATGTAGGTCTCTTACCCCACCATGCCTCATATGGTGTCATACCCTGCAAGGCTTTACAAGGTAGCCAATTGACCAAATAAGTAGCTGTGTTTACAGCCTCAGCCCATAAATAATTTGGGCAATTTTTCTCCTTCATCATGGACCTTGCAAACTCAACAAGAGTCCTATTTCTCCTTTCTGCTACACCATTTTGTTGAGGAGAGTACCTGCAAGTAACCTCTCTTTTTATGCCTGCATTCCACAAGTAATCACTGAACTCATTAGAGAAATACTCTCCCCCTCCATCTGACCTTAGTCTCTTCAATTTATGTCCTGTAATTCTCTCTGCATACATATGATAATGTTTGAAAGTATTGAATACTTCTTACTTATCTTTGATCACATAGATAGTGATCCATCTGGTAGCATCATCAACATAAATCACATAATACCTTGATCCATTGATACTGAAATCCTTTGATGGTCCCACACATCTGTGTGTACCAACTCAATTTTCTCTGAATACATAAACCCATGCTTAGAATAGGGTTGCTTATGAGCCTTACCTAATTGACATGCCTCACATCTGTATGTCATATGTTGACCTACAA
The DNA here is from genome assembly GCA_020310875.1 of Ceratopteris richardii. Lineage (NCBI taxonomy): Eukaryota > Viridiplantae > Streptophyta > Polypodiopsida > Polypodiales > Pteridaceae > Ceratopteris > Ceratopteris richardii. Next base: position 79,248,422 of record CM035410.1, read on the forward strand.
CATTAGGCAATCCAAGCACTGAGCCATTATTAATCATGTCTTTAATACCTCTTTCATTGAAATGTCCAAGCCTCTTATGCCAAAGATCTAACTCAGAGATCTTATGTCCTCCATAAGTGAACAAGGCATGACCAACATTACCTTGAATCTTCAATGTGAACAATCTTCCTTCTTTCTTCCCTGAAACAATTTGTTTATACCCATTGCTAGGGTTTTCCACAAACACTCCTTCATTAGTGAACCTCACTTCATAACCTTTTTCCACAATTTGTCCTACACTTATCAAATTCTTAGGAATTGTAGGAACATACAAGACCTTACTCAATAAGGTGCTACCATCCTTGGCCTTCACTGATCCAATTGACTTCACATTATGCTTTGTATTGTCACCTGTTTGAACAAGATGATTAGATACCTTATTTTCCAAATCAGTCATCAACGCTATGTTACCACTCAGGTGATTGCTACACCCTGAGTCAATGTAGAAGACTCTTTGATCTTCACTCTGCCTTTCACAAGTTGCATTCATTATCAATGTTGAAGCATCCTTTTGATCTAAAGCATAATTGTAGTAGGTATTGTTATATTGTTGACTTTGGAAACCTCTACCTGCATTTCTTCCAAAGTAACCCTACTACCTCTACCTCTGAAATTACCTCTTTGATTTCTGCCACCTCTTCCTCTTGAATTATAGTTTTGATTATATCCACCATTACTCTAAGTGTTATGCCAACAATCATTGGCTAAATGATTTGTCTTACCACAAATCCAGCAAGCTTTGGATCCATCTTTGTTACTCCTGCCTCTTCCTCTACCTTTGCCACCTCCTCTTCCTCTTAGGAAGTTGGCTTGACTAGTTGTGTCTTCTTCTTCATTTGCTTGTTGCTTTCCTTTGTTAGTTTTCTTTTTGTCTTTAGAGTACATTGCATGACCTGCACTCTTGTCAACATCTCCTTTGATATCATTCTCAAAAGTTAGCATATGTCCTAACAATTGATTCAAATCAGGATTGAAATGATCCAATGAAAGTTTTGTAGATAAAATGAAAGGCTTCCACTTCTCATCACCTCTTAGTCCTGTGAGAATTTGCCTTACCAATTTATCTTCTTCAATGTCTTCATCCACTGCTCCTAATGCATCTACAATGTCCTTCATCTTTGTCACATAATCAGATATTGATTGTGAAGCCTTCTTCTTGAAAGTAGTAAACTCTGCCCATAAAGATGCCTTTCTTGACTTTGTAGTGTTTTGGAAATGCTCCTCCAAAGCATTCCATATTTCACTTGCACTTTCAAGACCTCTAATGTGAGGTAGCAAGTAGTCATTGACTGCCATATAGATAATGCTCCTAGCTTGAGCATCTCTTTTCATCCAATTCTTCAAATCTGATAGTTCTTCCCTAGTTGGAACACTAGGATCTCTGAATTGAGGCTTTTCTTCTTCTCCTGTAATATAGGCTATCAAATCTTTACTCATTAGATGAGCTTCCATCCTCATTGACCATGCAGGATAATTCTCTCTATCCAATTTCTCTATCTCAAGAGAATCTCCCATCCTTCCTTCACCTGTATTAACAGATCTTTAAACTTTATGAGGAATAAATGTACCTTGACTTCGAATATTACTCCTTCTGATCCTTTTGAAAACTTCAATATGTCTTTCTTCAAGCTTTCTTCAATCTTTATCCTTTTGATCTTCCAAGATGTAAAGTTTGTATGTCTACAGCAATTGGAGTCTCCTTTTCCTCGATTCTGATGCTTCCTGCTCTGATACCACTGATGGAGAGTGTTAATATCCAAAAGAACAACCTACTCTTGAACTTAGAACACCTCTATATCAAGAGTAATTTAAAACCTTCACCAATTTAAAAGATCAATGACCAAATATCAAATTCTTGAACAATCTGTGAAGAAGGAGATTACTTAGAAAGTCTGCTGCATATATCTTTCTCATTGACTAAGTAAATGTGTAAAGTTTTTGATGAAACTTTGCACAAGGTGTCGCCTAAAGATTGCGCACCTCCTCCAAGTCAAATCACTCCAAAAGATTCAGTAGATCTTGCGAAATCTACTTCACAAGTTACCTATGTCTAAATCTGCACTTCTGAGAAGTCGATTTGGACACCTCTAACTTCTTAGCTTTGGTTCTCCAAATGTCGAACCCGTTTGATCAAATCCTTTTAGCTATAGATAGCTTATCTCTCAACTTAGATTTTGAGCTATGATATGTATAAAACTTTACACTGTGCACTGAGCACTACTCATTTCATTGAACTCAAAATCTGCGCCTGTTTCAGAAGACTGTGAACATTCTGTACATATGAATGTTCCTACACACAATTCTCTTAACCTGATTACAGTTGGAAGCTGAAATTTGGTACAGAGATCAATCAACTCTAGAATTAGACTTGTACAAAAGCATTCCACAGAATATCTACCAGAGAAGGAGAAGACACGAAAACTTCGGGCGCAACTTTTCTTCTATTCCTTAGAAAATTACAACTGAGTTATGAGAGAGACTTCTTCTCATTCCTATGAACTCTATTGAGTCTTACAACTTACAAAATGCACTATTCTCATACTCTCCTATTGTCTCCTCTATTGCTCCGACATTTTTCAAAAGTATTTATAGGCAAATATGTACAAGCTTATAACTAAACAAAAGTATAAGTGATCTATGTCTTCACTAATGTACATATGTGTACATATCATTCATCCTGTGAATGTAACCACCCTCTTTGCTTCAAGACTTGATCTTATCTCCATCTTTTTGTCTTCCAAACTTCAATTGGTGATTGGTGTGCACCAACAATACCTACTACAATTATGCTTCAGATCAGAAGGAGGATTCAACATTGATAATGAATGCAACTTGTGAAAGGCAAAGTGAAGACCAAAGAGTTTTCTACATTGACTCAAGGTGTAGCAGTCACCTGAGTGGTAACATAGCATTGATGACTGATTTAGAAAATAAGGTAACTAATCATGTTGTTCAAACAGGTGACAATACAAAGCACAATGTGAAGTCAATTGGATCAGTGAAGGCGAAGGATGGGAGCACCTTATTGAGTAAGGTCTTGTATGTTCCTACAATTCCTAAGAATCTAATAAGTGTAGGACAAATTGTTGAAAAAGGTTATGAAGTGAGGTTCACTAATGAAGGAGTGTTTGTGGAAGACCCTAGCAATGGGTATAAACAATTTTTTTTAGGGAAGAAAGAAGGAAGATTGTTCACATTGAAGATTCAAGGTAATTTTGGTCATGCCTTATTTACTTATGGAGGAAATAAGATCTCTGAGTTAGATCTTTGGCACAAGAGGCTTGGACATTTCAATGAAAGAGGTATCAAAGACATGATTAACAATGGTTCAGTGCTTGGATTGCCTAATGTTGCAGGTCAACATATGACATACAGATGTGAGGCATGTCAATTAGGTAAGGCTCATAAGCAATCTTATTCCAAGCATTGTTTTATGTATTCAGAAAGGCATGAGTTGGTACACACAGATGTGTGGGGACCATCAAAGGATTTTATTATCAATGGTTCAAGGTACTATGTGATTTATGTTGATGATGCTACCAGATGGATCACTATGTATGTGATCAAAGATAAGTCAGAGGTATTCAATACATTCAAACATTATCATGTGTATGTAGGAAGAATTACAGGTCATAAATTGAAGAGACTAAGGTGAGATGGAGGGGGAGATTATTTCTCTAATGAGTTCAGTGATTACTTATGGAATGCAGGTATAAAAAGGGAAATCACTTGCAGGTACTCTCCTCAACAAAATGGTGTAGCAGGAAGGAGGAATAGAACTCTTGTTGAGTTTGCAAGGTCCATGTTGAAGGAGAAGAATTGCCCAAATTATTTGTGGGCTAAAGCTGTAAATACAGCTATTTATTTGGTCAATAGGTTACCTTGTAAAGCCTTGCAGGGTATGACACCATATGAGGCATGGTGGGGTAAGAGACCTACCTTAGATCATTGCAAAGTATTTGGATGTTTGGCATATGCATATGTGCCATCACAATTAAGGCACAAATTGGAACCTAAAGCTGAAAAGTATGTGTTTATTGGTTATGATGATAAGTAGATGGGATATAGGTTGTGGAGTCCA
>CM035410.1:79270041-79282541 GCA_020310875.1 Ceratopteris richardii
CCAATGATCTTCTGGCTATTTGGTTTAGGAACCAACTCCCATGTCTGATTCTCCATCAATGCATTATACTCTTCCTGCATAGCTTTCTCCCAATTTTCCTTACCTTTTGCCTCTTCATATGTAGAAGGGTCTTCATCTGCCTTTACCATATAAGCATAATCTTTGGTAGCCAAAAAAGAAGTGTCATAGCTATACCTTGTAGGTTGCCATTTGTGCCTTACCTTCTGAGTTCTCCACTTCTTGAAGTTTCTAGTTCATCACACTCAGGATCAAATCTTGACATTTCTTCAACTTCAACCTGCACTTCATTGTTCTCCTCTTCATCAAATATCTGAACCTTTGATTTACCTTTCTTTTGATTCACAACTTCTTCATCACCTACATTAATATTGATTGTACCTGCATACCAAGTACCTTGCTCATCAAATGTAACATCCTTTGATACAAGGAATTGTTTTGTGGATGGACTCCACAACCTATATCCCATCTGCTTATCATCATATCCAATAAATACATACTTTTCAGCTTTAGGTTCCAATTTGTGCCTTAATTATGATGGCACATATGCATATGCCAAACACCCAAATACTTTGCAATGATCTAGAGTAGGTCTCTTACCCCACCATGCCTCATATGGTGTCATATCCTGCAAAGCTTTACATGGTAACCTATTGACCAAATATGTGGCTATGTTTACAGCCTCAACCCACAAATAATAAGGGCAATTTTTCTCCTTCATCATTGACCTTGCAAACTCAACAAGAGTTCTATTTCTTCTCTCTGCTACACCATTTTGTTGAGGAGAGTACATGCAAGTAATTTCTCTTTTTATACCTGCATTCCACAAGTAATCACTGAACTCATTAGAGAAATACTCTCCCCCTCCATGTGACCTTAGCCTCTTCAACTTATGACCTGTAATTCTCTCTACATACATATGATAATGTTTGAATGTATTGAATACCTCTGACTTATCTTTGATCACATAGATAGTGATCCATCTGGTAGCATCATCAACATAAATCACATAATAGCTTGAACCATTGATACTGAAATCCTTTGATGGTCCCCACACATCTGTGTGTACCAACTCAAGCTTCTCTGAATACATAAAACCATGCTTGGAATAAGATTGCTTATGAGCCTTACCTAATTGACATGCCTCACATCTGTATGTCATATGTTGACCTGCAACATTAGGCGATCCAAGCACTGAACCATTGTTAATCATATCTTTGATACCTCTTTCATTGAAATGTCCAAGCCTCTTGTGCCAAAGATCTAACTCAAAGATCTTATGTCCTCCATAAGTGAACAAGGCATTACCAACATTACCTTGGATCTTCAATGTGAACAATCTTCCTTCTTTCTTCCCTGAAACAATTTGTTTATACCCATTGCTAGGGTCTTCCACAAACCCTCCTTCATTAGTGAACCTAACTTCATAACCTTTTTCAACAATTTGTCCTACACTTATCAAATTCTTAGGAATTTTCCGAACATACAAGACCTTACTCAAGAGGATGCTACCATCCTTGGCCTTCACTGATTCAATTGAATTCACATTGTGCTTTGTAATGTCACCTATTTGAACTACATGATTAGTTACCTTATTTTCCAAATCAGTCATCAATGCTATGTTACCACTCAGGTGATCGCTACACCCTGAGTCAATGTAAAAGACTCTTTGGTCTTCACTTTGCCTTTCACAAGTTGCATTCATTATCAATGTTGAATCCTCCTTCTAATCTGAAGCATAATTGTAGTAGGTATTGTTGTATTGTTGACTTTGGAATCCTCTACCTGCATTTCTTCCAAAGTAACCTCTACTACCTCTACCTCTAAAATTACCTCTTTGATTTCTTCCACCTCTTCCTCTTGAATTAAAGTTTTGATTATATCCACCATTACTCTGAGTATTATGCCAACATTCATTAGCTAAGTGATTTGTCTTACGACAAATCCAGCAAGCTTTGACTCCATCTTTATTAATCCTGCCTCTTCCTCTACCTTTGCCACCTCCTCTTCCTCTTAGGAAGTTGGCTTGGCTAGCTGTACCTTCATCCTCATTTGCTTGTTGCTTTCCTTTAATATTCTTCTTCTTATCCTTTGAATACATTGAATGACTCTTATCACTTTCACCTTTGACATCCTCCTCAAAGGTTAACATATGTCCTAGCAACTGATTTAAGTCAGGAGTAAAATGATCAAGTGATAATTCAGTAGACAAAATGAATGGATTCCAATTTGTCATCACCTCTCAAACATGTGAGGATTTTCCTTACCAATTTATCCTCCTCAATGTCTTCATCAACTGCTCCTAATGCATCTGCAATGTCCTTCATTCTGGTTACATAATCTGAGATGGATTGAGAGGCCTTCTTCTTAAATGTGGTAAATTCTGCCCTCAAGGATGCCTTCCTAGACTTTGTGGTGTTTTGGAAATGCTTTTCCAAAGCATTCCATATATCACTTGCACTTTCAAGACCTCTAATGTGAGGTAGTAACTAGTCATTGACTGCCATATAGATAATACTCCTAGCTTGAGCATCTTTCTTCATCCACTTCTTCAAATCTGATAATTCCTCCCTAGTTGGAACACTAAGATCTCTGAATTGAGGCTTTTCTTCTTCACTTATGATGTAACTTATCAAGTCTTTGCTCATAAGATGAGCTTCCATCCTCATTGACCATGTTGGATAGTTCTCTCTATCCAACTTCTCTATTTGAAGAGAATCTCCCATCTTTTCTTCACCTATGTGTTGAATTCTTCAAACTTTATGAGTAATATATGTACCTTTACTTTGAATGATACTCCTTTTGTCTTCCTTGATGTTGTATGGCCTCCTCCTCAAGCTTTGCTCTTAAGATTTCACCTTCTGAACCTTCAGATGTTGATTTCTTTGCAGCTGCAACAGTCGGGATCCTCCTTCCTTCAATTCTGATACTTCCTGCTCTAATACCACTGATGGAGAGTGTTAATCTCCAAAAGAACAAGCTACTCTTGAATTTAGAACACCTATATATCAAGAATAACTGCAGACCTTCACCAATTTAGAGGATCAATGACCAATTATCAAGATTTTGAAAAATCTGTGAAGATGATGACTCTACAGAAAGTCTGCTGCACATATCTCTCTCATTGAATTATCAAATGTGTAAAGTTTTTGACAAAACTTTGCACAAGGTGTCGCCTATAATTTGCACACCTTGTAGAAGTTGAATCACTTCAAAAGATTCAGTATATCTTGAGAAATGATCTCAACAAGTTACCTATGTCTAAAACTGTTGTTCTGAGAAGTCGATTTAGACACCTATAACTTTTAACACTTGGTTCTCTCAATCTAGAACCCATTTATGAAAATGCTTTTATTCATAGATAGTTGACCTTCCAACTTAAAGTTTGAGTGCTTGTTTGATTAAAAATTTACACTATGGAAGGAGAACTGACCAAAACATTAACATCAAATTTTGCGCCTGTTTCAGGAACCAATAAACAGTTCTTCACATATGAATGTTCCTACTCATAATTCTCACAGCGTGTTTATAATTAGGCTCTCAAACTTTAACCATAGACTTATTAACTATGGATTTAAACATCCACAAAAGGATTCTTGAAATGATCAAGCACAGAAGGAGAATACACAGAAAGATCGGGTGCAACATTTTCATTTGTGAGAAATTCTTACATCTGAACAATGAGAGAGATTCTACTCACTTCTAAAAGTCTAATGACATCTAATTCTTCTCAATTCTTGTTCTCACATAATCTCTCTACTTTGCCCCGACATGTTCTTTGTATATATAGGAAAATTTCTACAAACTCTCCATACAAAAGTATGTAATGATCTGACTCTAAAATAATGTACATATTTATACACATCTTTATCTCCTGGATATGCACTTCCTTCATGCTTCATGACTTGGTCTTTTCTTCAGTCCTTGACTTCAATTCTTCATCCAAACCTTCAATTGTTGATTGCCCTGCACCAACAATGAGAGCCAAGTTGGCTGTAGAGAGCTCATGGAGAAGGCGACCGTGAAGACTACGCGGCAAGGCATGGAGAAAACACGATTTCACAAACGGCCTCCGTTTGCTACAAAAATTGGCATGAAGGTAGAAGACCTCAAAATATTTTCGAGAGTTATCCCTTTAGGCTCACTTGTTTTTTTCATATCGAAGTTTCGGAGCCATCTCGACCTCCGTCTTGAGCCCCCAAGGTGGGGCCTGCAAAAAAACCGAGTCAGTTTCAGAAACTATCACGTCATAGTGCGACAATGTTCAAGTAGAAGTGTTGCTTGTAGTGGGTTGTAGTGTTGTGTATTACTGCAGAAATGGCAAACGCGGATGGAATGAGTCAGATTATGAGTGATGAGCTGGACAAAAACAACTTCCATGCGTCGAGATTCAGAATGACGAATTTCCTAATGGGAAAAGGCTATTGGAAGTGCATCAAAGGAGAGAACAAAAATGCTCTGCAGTTACCAGAGCATAATTGGACTATAGAGCACCTAAGAGCATATGAGGAATGGAATCAAGGAGCCCAAAAGGTAATGTACTGGCTATTTGTTAGCATACATGATAGCATGATTAGGCACATACAGGATGCCAAGACTCCGAAAGAGGCTTGGAAGAGTTTGGTCACATTGTACGAGACCAATACAAAGGCACGAAAATTGCAACTCAAGAACGAGCTGCATACATTGGAGAAAAAGAGCATGTCGGTAAGTGACTACACTATGAAAATCAAAAGCATATGTGAGTCACTTGCATCTATTGGTGTGAATGTAGATGATGATGATAAGGTGGAAGTGTGCCTTCGTGGTTTAGGAGCTGCATATAAGCAATTCTTCTATACAAACCAGGGAAAATATTCTGAATTTTGCTGATTTGGTACCCATGCTGATTATTGAAGAAAAGAATCTTGGTGAGGACTCAAACTCCAAAGGAAAGCCCACTTCTGAGCAGGTATTCTACTCTAGAAGAGGAAGAGGCAGAGATAAAGGTTTTGGAAATGGAAGAGGAAACAATAACTAAGACCAAGGTCAACAACAGAATCATCCAGGAGGAAGAGGAGAGTTTCGAGGCAGGGGGATCCAAAGTGGTCGCTGAAATTTCCAAAGAAATGACTCACGTAATGATAGTAAAGGATGTTGGAATGGTGGTAAACTTGGACACTTTGAACGTGATTGCAGGTTGAAGAATCAAAATAACAGAAGGCAGCGAAACAACTATGCATCCACAAGTGTAGATGAATATGAGAAGCTAGCAGATGATGAATACGATGTCTACTGGTCTTTCAAAATCGAATGATAATGTCTGGTATGTTGATTCGAGTGCTTCAAATCACATGACCAGTCATGCGGAATGGTTTAGTACTTTGCAAAATTTGCCAGTTCTTGGATATGTTGAAATAGGTGATGACACATCACACCCTATTGAGCATACAGGAACCATAGCAATATCTATGGATGATGGAAAGGTAAAACATTTTGCTGACGTGCTACATGTTCCAAATATAACAAAGAATCTGGTTTCTGTTGGACAAATGGTTGACCAGGGATTACAAGTCAGGTTCAATGCTGATGGATTATATGTAGAGGAGTACAAACAGGATGGACGATTAGTTGCCAAAGGAAACAAAGTGGGTAGGATGTTCATCTTAAATGTGAAGATTCGTGAAATGAATGCAGCCATGTTTGCAAAAGGTGCAGGAGTTATTACTGATATAGAGATCTGGCACAAACGAATTGGACATGCAAATCTACAAAGGCTGAAACTGATGCAGTCAAAGGAGATTGTCCATGGACTACCAAATTTCAAAGTTGCAAAAATGCAAAAGGTATGTGCAGCATGTCAATTTGGTAAACAGTCAAGAGCTTCATTTCCACATGATAAGCATGTTAGTGAGAATGTACTAGAAGTAGTACATACCGATGTTTGGGGTCCAACAAAGACCACATCTATGGGTGGTTGTAGGTTTTATGTTACATTTATTGATGACCATACACGCAAAGTATGGGTATATTTCATGAAAGAGAAGAGCGAGGTGTTCACTCACTTCCAGAATTTTAAAGTTATGGTGGAAAAGCAGAGAGGGAAGTACATTCAGACATTAAGATCTGATGGAGGAGGTGAATACATGTCAAATGAGTTGAGGATTTTTCTAAAAAATCATGGAATTCAGCATCAGTTTTCATGCAGGTACACATGACAACAAAATGGTGTTGCTGAACGCAAAAAAAGACATATTGCAGAAATAGTAAGAGCCTTAATGGCTGAAAAGAATATGCCTCATTTTTATTGGGAAGAATCTGTGCATACTGCTGTATACATCATGAACAGAACTTCGACTACTACTGTACATCAAGTTACACCTGAAGAGAAGTTTACAGGTAAAAAGCCAAACTTATCATATCTGAAAGTTTTTGGTTGTATTGCATATGTACATGTTCCGGATGAGTTGAGGACGAAGGTTGATCCGAAAGCAGAAAAATGTGTCTTCATTGGATACTCCCTTGAGCAAAAAGGGTACAAATGTTATAACCCACTCACATGACAAGTGAAGGTGAGCAGAGATGTGGTATTTGATGAAATGTCAAGTTTCTATGCAGATGCCAAAGAAGGACTGAATCTTGAACCAAATGACAAAGAAAATGCTAAAAAATCAAGTGCAGAGTCTCAAGTTTTGAGTGGACTAGATGCATCACCAAGCAATAGTTCCAACTCAAATCCATGGAGTGGAAGTTTACGTGGAAATTTCAGTCCAGCAAATTCATCAAATACACCCAAGAAAGGTAAAGAAAAGCTTTCTGCTGCTAGTAAAACATGTGCAGGTTTTGAAGATGTTGATGGAGATTCAAGTGGTTCAGAAAAGAATCTTGATGAGGAACTTGGATTGCCCTCTGTGAAGACTCCAGGAGTAAGAAGGGCAAGATGATACAAGGAGAAGTGACCCATGACCAAGAAGATCTGGGAGAATGCGGAATTCAGTGCAACGATTGACATACGATAGGTACATGGCACGTCATTGTGCCTACATGACAAAGGTAATACAAGATGTTGAACCTTCTTGCTTTGAAGATGGAATTGGAATTGTAGATTGGGAGGAAGCTATGGATGAGGAGATGGCTGCACTTTATGGAAATGATACATGGAAGCTGGTTCCATTGCTGCAAGGAAAGAAATCCATAGGCCGCAAATGGGTTTACAAGGTAATGCATAATGCTCATGGTAGCATAAGCAGGTATAAAGCATGATTGGTAGCTAAAGGATATGCACACACATATGGAATTGATTATGAGGAAACATTCAACCCTGTAGCTAAAATGTCTATTATGAGGACACTTGTTGCATTTGCTAGAGCAAAAGGATGGACTTTGCATCACATGGATGTGAAGAATGCTTTCCTACATGGTGAGTTACAAGAAGACACATATGGACCAACCACAAGGATATGAAGATTCAAAGCATCTAGAATATGTTTGCAGGTTGCAAAAGGCTTTGTATGGGCTGAAGCAGACTCCGCATGCATGGCATGCAAGGATTGCTTATTACTTAACTAGCATTGGGTTTTCCATGTGTGATGCAGATCATTCACTATATGCAAGGAAGGTTAAAGATGGCATCACGATTGTGGCCATTTATGTTGATGACTTGATTATAGGTGGCGATAATGAAGAAAGCATCAAAGAGGTAAAACAACTTCTTATGCATGAATTTGACATGAAAGATCTAATGGAGAGTGTTAATCTCCAAAAGAACAACCTACTCTTGAACTTAGAGCACCTCTATATCAAGAGTAAGTCAAAACCTTCACCAATTTAAAAGATCAATGACCAAATATCAAATTCTTGAACAATTTGTGAAGAAGGAGAATACTTAGAAAGTCTGCTGCATATATCTTTCTCATTGACTGAGTAAATGTGTAAAGTTTTTTATGAAACTTTGCACAAGGTGTCGCCTAAAGATTGCGCACCTCCTCCAAGTCAAATCACTCCAAAAGATTCAGTAGATCTTGAGAAATCTACTTCACAAGTTACCTATGTCTAAATCTGCACTTTTGAGAAGTTGATTTGGACACCCCTAACTTCTTAGCTTTAGTTCTCACAATGTCAAACCCGTTTTATCAAATCCTTTTGGCTGTAGATAGCTTATCTCTCAACTTAGATTTTGAGCTATCATATGTGTAAAACTTTACACTGTGCACTGAGCACTACTCATTTCATTGAACTCAAAATCTGCGCCTGTTTCAGAAGACTGTGAACATTCTTTACATATGAATGTTCCTACATAGAATTCTCTTAACCTGATTACAATTGGAAGCTGAAATTTTGTACAGAGGTTGATCAACTCTAGACTTAGACTTGTACAAAAGCATTCCACAAAAGCTTTATCACATAAGGAGAAGACACGAAAACTTCGGGCGCAAACTTTTCTTCTATTCCTCAGAAAATTACAACTGAGTTATGAGAGAGACTTCTACTCATTTCCATGAACTCTAATAAGTCTTACAACTTACAAATGCACTATTCTCATACTCTCCTATTGTCTCCTCTATTGCCCCGACATTTTTCCAAAGTATTTATAGGCAAATATGTACAAGCTTATAACTAGACAAAAGTATAAGTGATCTATATCTTCACTAATGTACATATGTGTACATATCATTCATCGTGTGAATGTAACCACCTTCTTTGCTTCAAGACTTGATCTTATCTCCATCTTTTTGTCTTCCAAAATTCAATTGGTGATTGGTCTGCACCAACAGCTCCCCCTCAATCATCAATTGAGGTTTCTCTTATCTTCTTTATGCCTGCCATGTCTTTGAACTTCTGTACCTCCAAATCTGCTTAATTTGTGATTCACCTCCATTGGAGTAGGTGCTACTCTGCAATCATTCATTTTAAACTTGGTTAACAAGTTCTTCAAGTACCTCTCTTGAGTCACATACACTCCATGTTGAGTGTATGAAATCTCCATGCCCAAGAAGTATGACAAATCTCCCAAGTCACTGATTTTGAACTCTTTCTCCATTTGCTTCTTTAGGCTTTGTATGCCTTTCTCATCTGTACCTGTAAGAATTATATCATCAACATATATACATATGTAAATGAACCCATCATCACTTGCTTTAACAAGCAAGCTACTATCTGCTTTTGATACTTGAAATCCAAGTTCCTTTAAGAACTTTACAAGCCTATAGTTCCATGCCTTGGGGCCTGCTTCAAGCCATATAAAGCTCTCTTGAGCTTACACACATGATCTGGATATCTTCCATCTCTGAATCCTTGAGGTTGCTCCATGAAAACATCATATGAAATATAGCCATTCAAAAAAGCATTCTTCACATCTAATTGACACAATTTCCAACCTTTGCATGTAGCAATTGCTATAAGTGTTTTGATGGTTGTCATCTTTGCCACTGGACTATAAGTCTCATCATAGTCAAAACCATATGTCTGAGCAAACCCTTTTACAACAAGTCTAGCTTTGTACCTAGACACACTTCCATCTGCAAATCTCTTTGTCTTATAGACCCATTTACATCCAATGATCTTCTGGCTATTTGGCTTTGGAACCGAATCCCATGTTTGGTTCTCTATCAATGCATCATATTCTTCTTGCATAGCTTTTTCCCAAATCTCTTTACCTTTTGCCTCTTCATATGTAGAAGGGTCTTCATCTGCTTTAATCATGTAAGCATAATCCTTAGTAGTCAAGAATGAAGTATCATAGCTATACCTTGTAGGTTGCCATTTGTTCCTTGTAGACCTCCTAAGTTCTCCACTTCTTGAGGTTTCTGGTTCTTCACATTCAGGATCAAATCTTGGTGTTTCTTCCACTTCAACCTGCACTTCATTATTCTCTTACTCATCAAATATCTGAACCTTTGATTTACCTTTCCTTTGGCTCACAATTTCTTCATCATCTGTATTAATATTGATAGTACCTGCATACCAAGTACCTTGCTCATCAAATGTAACATCTTTGGATACAAGAAAATGTTTTGTGGATGGACTCCACAACCTGTATCCCATCTGCTTATCATCATAACCAATAAACACATATTTTTCAGCTTTAGGTTCCAATTTGTGCCTTAATTGTGATGGCACATATGCATAGGCCAAACATCCAAATACTTTGCAATGGTCTAGTGTAGGTCTCTTACCCCACCATGCCTCATAAGGTGTCATACCCTGCAAGGCTTTACATGGTAGCCTATTAACCAAATAAGTAGCTGTATTTACAGCCTCAGCCCACAAATAATTTGGGCAATTTTTCTCCTTCATCATGGATCTTGCAAACTCAACAAGAGTCCTATTCCTCCTTTCTGCTACACCATTTTGTTGAGGAGAGTACCTGCAAGTAACCTCTCTTTTTATACGTGCATTCCACAAGTAATCACTGAACTCATTAGAGAAATACTCTCCCCCTCCATCTGACCTTAGTCTTTTCAATTTGTGTCCTGTAATTCTCTCTGCATACACATGATAATGTTTGAATGTATTGAATACTTCTGACTTATCTTTGATCACATAGATAGTGATCCATCTGGTAGCATCATCAACATAAATCACATAATACCTTGAGCCATTGATACTGAAGTCCTTTGATGGTCCCCACACATCTGTGTGTACCAACTCAAGTTTCTCTGAATACATAAACCCATGCTTAGAATAGGGTTGCTTATGAGCCTTACCTAATTGACATGCCTCACATCTGTATGTCATATGTTGACCTGCAACATTAGGCAATCCAAGCACTGAACCATTATTAATCATGTCTTTAATACCTCTTTCATTGAAATGTCCAAGTCTCTTATGCCAAAGATCTAACTCAGAGATCTTATTTCCTCCATAAGTGAACAAGGCATGACCAACATTACCTTGAATCTTCAATGTGAACAATCTTCCTTCTTTCTTCCCTGAAACAATTTGTTTATACCCATTGCTAGGGTCTTCCACAAACACTCCTTCATTAGTGAACCTTACTTCATAACCTTTTTCCACAATTTGTCCTACACTTATCAAATTCTTAGGAATTGTAGGAACATACAAGACCTTACTCAATAAGGTACTACCATCCTTGGCTTTCACTGATCCAATTGACTTCACATTGTGCTTTGTGTTGTCACCTGTTTGAACAACATGGATAGATACCTTATTCTCCAAATCAGTCATCAAGGCTAGATTACCACTCACGTGATTGCTACACCCTGAGTCAATGTAGAAGACTCTTTGATCTTCATTCTGCCTTTCACAAGTTGCATTCATTATCAATGTTGAATCTTCCTTCTGATCTGAAGCATAATTGTAGTAGGTATTGTTATATTGTTGACTTTGGAAACCTCTACCTGCATTTCTTCCAAAGTAACCCCTACTACCTCTACCTCTGAAATTACCTCTTTGATTTCTGCCTCCTCTTCCTCTTGAATTATAGTTCTGATTGTATTCTCCATTACTTTGAGTGTTATGCCAAAAATCATTGGCTAAATGATTTGTCTTACCACAAATCCATCAAGCTTTGGATCCATCTTTGTTACTCCTGCCTCTTCCTCTACCTTTGCCACCTCCTCTTCCTCTTAGGAAGTTGGCTTGACTAGTTGTGCCTTCTTCTTCATTTGCTTGTTGCTTTCCTTTGTTAGTTTTCTTCTTGTCTTTAGAATACATTGCATGACCTGCACTCTTGTCAACATCTCCTTTGATATCATTCTCAAAAGTTAGCATATGTCCTAACAATTGATTCAAATAAGGATTGAAATGATCCAATGAAAGTTCTGTGGACAAAATAAAAGGTTTCCACTTCTCATCACCTCTTAGTCCTGTGAGAATTTGCCTTACCAATTTATCTTCTTCAATGTCTTCATCCACTGCTCCTAATGCATCTGCAATGTCCTTCATCTTTGTCATATAATCAGATATTGATTGTGAAGCCTTCTTCTTGAAAGTAGTAAACTCTGCCCATAAAGATGCCTTTCTTGACTTTGTAGTGTTTTGGAAATGCTCCTCCAAAACATTCCATATCTCACTTGCACTTTCAAGACCTCTAATGTGAGGTAGCAAGTAGTCATTGACTGCCATATAGATTATGCTCCTAGCTTGAGCATCTCTTTTCATCTAATTCTTCAAATCTGATAATTCTTCCCTAGTTGGAACACTAGGATCTCTGAATTGTGGCTTTTCTTCTTCTCCTGTAATGTAAGCTATCAAATCTTTGCTCATTAGATGAGCTTCCATCCTCATTGACCATGCAGGATAGTTCTCTCTATCCAATTTCTCTATCTGAAGAGAATCTCCCATCCTTCCTTTACCTGTGTACTAAATTCTTCATTCTTTATAAAGTATAAGGTTACCTTTACTGCGAATGACACTCCTTTTGTCCTTCTTGATGTCGTATGATCTCTTCTTCAAGCTTTTCCTTCAGGCTTTCACCTTTTAATCCTTCAGGTGTTGAATTCTTTGCAACTGCAGCAGTCGGGATCCTCCTTTTCTCAACT
>CM035410.1:79287541-79292541 GCA_020310875.1 Ceratopteris richardii
GTATGAGAGCTTATGTGACAATGGTTAGAAGTCAAGAATGAGTGAGATAGAAGTCAAGAGATAGAGGGAAATGAGTTTGTGTTAGCTCTCATCACTCAGTTGTAATTTTCTGAGTTAATGAAGAAATATTGCGCTCGATCTTTTCGTGTCTGCTCCTTCTGTGTTTGATCATTTGTGAAATCCTTTTGAGGATATCTAAGTTGTTAGTTAATAAGCCTGTGACCTGAATTTCAGAGTCCAATTGTAAACAGGCTAGGAGAATTGTGAATAGGAACATTCATATGTGTTGAATGTCTACAGTTCTCTGAAACAGGCGCAAATTTTGAGTTTAATCTTTTGGTCAGTGCTCACTCCATAGTTTAAAGTTTTGTGCAAGCAAGCACTTAATCTTTAAGTTGGAAGGTGATCTATTCGTGGCTAAAAGCATTTGGCAAAACGGGTTAGATATTGTGAGAATCAAAGTTAAGAAGTTAGGGGTGTCTGAATCGACTTCTCAGAAGTACAGTTTCTGACATAGGTAACTTGAGAAGTTGATTTCTCAAGCTACACTTAATCTTTTGAAGAGATTCAACTTGGAATGGATGCGCAATCTCTAGGAGATGATTCGTACAAAGTTTCATCAAAAACTTTACAGAGTTGATAGGTCAATGTGAAGAAATACTGCAGCAGACTTTTCTGTGTATCATCCTCTTCACAGAATTGTTAATTTTTTGATAGCTAGTAATTGATCTTTTAAATGTGTGAAAGGTTTTGACTTATTCTTGGTATAGAGGTGCTCTAATCACAAGAATAGGTTGTTCTTTTGGAGATTAACACTCTCCATCAGTGGTATCAGAGCAGGAGACATCAATTTGAAGAAATTTGAAGAAAGGAGGATCCCGACTGCTGCAGATTCAAGAAATTCAACACTTGAAGGATCAAGAAGTGAAAGCTTGGAGTCAAAGCTTGAGGAGAAGACAAATTGACATCAAGAAAGGCAAAAGGAGTTCAATTCGAAGTAAAGGTACATACATTGTTTGTAAAGCTTGAAGATTTCAATACACAGGTGGACACAAGATGGGAGAAAGTTTGCAGATTGATAAGCTAGATAGGGAGAACTATCCAGCATGGTCCATGAGGATGGAAGCACACCTCATGAGCAAAGATCTTATATCATTTATTACAGGAGATGAAGAAAAACCAGAGTTTGCAGATCCAAGTATTCCTACTAGGGAAGAACTTGCAATGTTGAAGACTTGGATGAGAAAGGATGCTCAAGCACGGAGCATCATCTACATGGCTGTAAATGATTATCTTTTACCTCACATCAGAGGTTTAGAAAGTGCTACAGATGTTTGGAATGCCTTGGAAGAGCATTTCCAAAATACAACTAAGTCTAGGAAGTCCTCACTATGGGCTGAGTTCACAACCTTCAAGAAGAAGAGCTCCCAATCAATTTCAGATTATGTGGCAAGGATGAAAGATATTGCAGATAGCTTGGGAGCAGTGGATGAAGATATTGAAGAGGAAAAGTTGGTAAGACAAATACTTACAGGTCTAAGAGGTGATGAGAAGTGGAAGCCTTTTATATTATCCATAGAGTTGTCACTTGATCACTTTACTCCTGACCTTAATCAATTGCTAGGACACATGCTAACCTTTGAGCAGGATCTTAAAGGAGACAATGATAGAAGTACAAGTCAAGCTATGTACTCCAAAGACAAGAAAAAGAATGGCAAAGGAAAGCAATCAAATGATGATGAAGGGAATTCAAATCAAGCTAACTTCACAAAAGGGAAGACAAATTTCAGAGGTAAAGGAAGAGGAGGTAAGAACAAAGATAATGCTAAAGCTTGTTGGATTTGTGGCAGAACAAATCATTTGGCAAATGATTGTTGGTATAACAATCAAAGTGGAGGATACAACAATCAGAATTATAGTCAAAGAGGTAGAGGAGGCAGAAACCAAAGAGGTAATTTCAGAGGAAGAGGTGGTAGGACATCATATGGTAGAGGAGGTGGAAGGAACTTCCAATCTCAGTCCTACAACAATAATTATTACAATTATGCATCAGATCAGAAGGATGACATGACTCTTATCTTGAATGCAACTCATGAATCAATGGGAGAAGATCAAAGAGTGTTTTATATTGACTCAGGGTGCAGCAACCATCTGAGTGGGAATCTATCCTTGATGACTGATATGGAAGCAAGGGTGAATGGACATACAGTTCAAACAGGTGACAATACTAAACATAAAGTGGAGAGCATTGGATCAGTGAAGACAAAGAGTGGAAGTACACTTCTGAGCAAGGTACTTTATGTCCCACTATTCCTAAAATGAGGTAAGATTTACAAATGATGGTGTCTAT
Organism: Ceratopteris richardii; assembly: GCA_020310875.1. Classification (NCBI taxonomy): domain Eukaryota; kingdom Viridiplantae; phylum Streptophyta; class Polypodiopsida; order Polypodiales; family Pteridaceae; genus Ceratopteris; species Ceratopteris richardii. The sequence continues at coordinate 79,289,892 of CM035410.1, forward strand.
GTACAAGATCCAAATCAGGGATATAGAACCATAGTTGCAGGTAAAAAGGAAGGAAGATTGTTCACTCTCAAGGTCCAAGGTAATGTGGGACATGCATTGTTTACCTATGGAGGTCAAAAGGTATCTGAATTAGACCTATGGCATAAGAGGCTAGGTCATTTCAATGAGAGAGCTATAAAGGAGATGTCAAAGAATCAGGTGGTGCTTGGATTGCCAAACATTGAAGGGCAACATATGGTGTACAAGTGTGAAGCTTGTCAATTAGGTAAAGCACATAAAAGTTCTTATAACAAATCAGGGTACAAGTATTCAAATATGCTTGAATTGGTTCATACAGATGTATGGGGTCCCTCAAGGGACTATAGCATAAATGGATCCAGATATTATGTGTTGTTTGTTGATGATGCAACCAGGTGGATTACTTTGTATGTAATCAAGGACAAATCAGAAGTCTTTAAGACATTCAAACACTTTCATGCTTATGCAGAAAGGATCACAGGACAAAAGCTAAAGAGGTTAAGATCAGATGGAGGGGGAGAGTATTTCTCAAAAGAGTTTGATGATTATTTGTGGAATGCAGGTATCAAAAGAGAAGTGACTTGCAGGTACTCCCCTCAACAAAATGAAGTAGCAGAAAGGAGGAATAGGACTCTTGTAGAATTTGCAAGAGCCATGATGAAGGAAAAGAATTGTCCAAATTACTTATGGGCAGAGGCCATTAACACTGCAACATACCTTGTGAATAGGTTGCCTTGCAAAGCTTTGGATGGAGGAACCCCTTATGAAGCATGGTGGGGTAAGAAGCCTAGTCTTGATCATTGTAAAGTATTTGGATGTATTGCATATGCTTATGTTCCTTCACAATTAAGACATAAGCTAGAACCAAAAGCAGAGAAGTATGTGTTTATTGGATATGATGATAGACAGATGGGTTATAGGTTGTGGAGTCCATCCACAAAGCAATTTCTTGTTACTAAAGATGTGACATTTGATGAGCAAAATATGTGGTATACAGGATCACCAAATGAGTATACAGGTGTTGAAGAAGTTCAAAGGAAAGGAAAAGCAAAGGTAAAAGTTTGTGAAGAAATTGTTGATGAAGTTGACTCTAGATGTAGAGTGCAGGATTATGTAGAAGAAGGGCCAAGATTTGATCCAGAATCAAATGAGGCTGAAACTTCAAGAAGTGCAGAAATCAGGAGATCTACAAGAGAAAGGAAAGAGTCTATAAGGTATAGTTATGATACATCTTTCCTAACAACAAAAGATTATGCCTACATTGTGAAAACAGAAGAAGATCCAACCACTTATGAAGAAGCCAAAGGTAAACAGAATTGGGAGAAGGCAATGCAAGAAGAGTATGATGCTCTACTTGAAAATGAAACTTGGGAATTAGTACCAAGACCAAAGAATCAGAAAGTCATTGGATGCAAGTGGGTATATAAAACAAAGAGGTTTGCAGATGGTAAGGTGTCTAGATATAAGGCTAGACTAGTGGTTAAAGGTTATGCCCAAACTTATGGGGTAGATTATGATGAAACCTTTAGTCCTGTTGCTAAGATGTCTACAATTAGGACATTGATTGCTATTGCTACTTGCAAGGGATGGAAATTATCACAATTGGATGTGAAGAATGCATTTCTTAATGGTTACATTGCAGATGAAGTATATATGGAACAACCAGAAGGCTTCATGGAATCAATTGGATCAGATTATGTGTGTAAGCTCAAGAGAGCTTTATATGGGTTGAAGCAAGCTCCAAGAGCTTGGAATTTCATATTGGTCAAGTTCTTGAATGAATGTGGATTTCAAGCATCAAAGGCAGATAGTAGCTTGCTAGTGAAGGCAAGTGAAAATGGATATATTTACATGTGCATTTATGTTGATGATATTATTGTTACAGGAACAGATGCTCAAGGAATCAATGAACTCAAGAAGCAAATAGAGAAGGAGTTTAAGATAAGTGATTTGGGAAACTTATCTTATTTTCTAGGAATGCAGATTGTGTATACTCAACATGGAGTATATGTTTCACAAGAGAGATACTTGAAGAATCTTTTAGTCAAGTTTAACATGGAAGATTGCAGAACCTCAACTACACCATTGGAGGTAAATCATAAGTTAAGCAGGTATGGAGGTGAAGAGTTCAATGACATGAAGAAATATCAGAGTTTGGTAGGTAGTTTGATCTATGCTACCTTAACAAGGCCAGATCTATCATATGCAGTAGGTGTGTTGTCACAATTCATGCATTGTCCAAAGAAGACTCATTGGATTGCAGCCCAAAGGGTACTCAGATATATCAAGGGAACCCTAAGTGAAGGTTTGTATTATGGTTTCACTTCTGACACAAGAATCAAAGTATTTAGTGATGCAGATTGGGCAGGTGACTCAGATGATAGAAGGTCTACTCATGGATATCTATGTTATGTTGGAGACAAGTTAGTGTCTTGGTGTTCAAAGAAGCAACATACAGTTGCTTTATCATCCACAGAAGCTGAGTATAAGGGAATGGTAGAAGCTGCAAAAGAAGTCATATGGTTGAAGACCTTGATGAAAAGTTTTGAGACTGATCATAGTACTCCAATAATTTTTGGAGACAATATGAGTTCTTTGTATTTGGCAGCTAACCCTGTTTTTCATGCCAGGA
>CM035410.1:79310041-79315041 GCA_020310875.1 Ceratopteris richardii
TATCTCCATGAATGATGGGTATACCTTGATCAATTCCCAAGCTTTTGAATAATGTCTGCATCCATATGACTTCCTTTGCTGCTTCTACAAGTCCTTTGTATTCAGCTTCTGTTGATGATAAGGCCACTGTGTGTTGTTTCTTTGAACACCAACTCACAAGCTTATCTCCAATGTATAACATGTAGCCATGGGTAGATCTTTTGTCATCCTGACTTCCTGCCCAATCTGAATCACTATAGGCTCTCAACCTTATATCTGATGTAAAAGGATAATACAATCCTTCTTTCAAAGTTCCTTTGATATATCTAAGGACTCTTTGACCTGCAATCCAATGTGGATCCTTTGAACAATGCATGAATTGAGAAAGAACACCAACTGCATAACTAAGATCAGGCCTTGTTAGAGATGCATAAATCAAACTTCCCACTAAAGATTGATACTTCCTCATGTCTTTGAACTCTGCACCATCATATCTATTGAGTTTGTGATTGACCTCTAGTGGTGTAGATGCCTCTCTGCAATTCTCCATGTTAAATTTCTTTAGAAGATTCAAAAGATACCTTTCTTGTGATACATATATGCCATGTTCTGCATAAGTAATTTCCATTCCAAGAAAATATGACAATTTTCCTAGATCACTTATCTTGAATTCTCTTCCAAGTAGCTTCTTCACCTCCTTGATTCCTTCATTTGAGGTACCTGTAATTATAATATCATCTACATAGATACAAATGTAGATCATACCTTCATCTGTTCTTTTGATAAGTAAACTTGCATCTGCCTTTGAACTTTGATATCCAAGATCAATAAGATACTTTACAAGTCTATAATTCCAAGCTCTTGGAGCTTGCTTCAAACCATAAAGAGCTCTTCTCAACCTGCAAACATAATTTGGAAACTTATGATCTGCAAACCCTTGAGGTTGTTCCATGTAAACCTCATCTGATATATATCCATTCAAAAATGCATTCTTAATATCCAATTGACTCAATGTCCATCCTTTTAATGCTGCAATGGCAATGATTGTCCTTATGGTTGACATCTTTGCTACAGGACTGAATGTCTCATCATAATCTATGCCAAAAGTTTGAGCATAGCCTTTAACCACCAATCTGGCTTTGTATCTGGCTATAGTTCCATCTGCATGCTTTTTAACTTTGTAAACCCATTTATTTCCAATCACTTTCTTACCATTAGGCTTTGGGACAAGTTCCCAAGTTTTGTTCTCTTCAAGTGCATCAAACTCTTCCTTCATTGCTACTTCCCATTGTCTTTTACCCTTTGCTTCATCATAGCTTTGAGGTTCTTCATCTTCTTTAACCATGTAGGCATAATTTTTCTGAGTCAAGTAAGAAGTATCATATGAATACCTTGTAGGTTGCTTCCTCATTCTGGTTGACCTTCTTGGTTCACACTCTTCATGTATATCTGGATGTACTTCTTCATCAAATATTGGTCCATCTTCATTTCTTCTATATGATCCAACTCTTGATGTGCTTGCTTGCATATGTTCTTCATCTCCATCTATCTGCATATGTGACTTACCTCTTGCACTCCTTCTTATCTCTTCTTCAAATGTTTCAAGATCACAATCTTTATCTGCATACCAACTCTTCTGTTCATCAAAAGTCACATCTCTGGAAACAATAAAATGTTTAGTTAAAGGACTCCATAGCCTATAACCCATTTGCTTTTCATCATAGCCAATAAACACATATTTTTATGCCTTTGGTTCAAGCTTATGTCTGAGTTGTGATGGCACATAAGCATAGGCAATTGACCCAAATACTTTACAATGGTCAAGTGTTGGTTTCTTACCCCACCAAGCTTCATAAGGGGTCATACCATTTAAATCTCCACATGGTAGCCTATTAACAAGGTATGTGGCTGTATTTACAGCCTCAGCCCAAAGATAATTAGGGCAATTCTTTTCCTTTAACATTGCTCTTGCAAATTCAACCAATGTTCTGTTTCTCCTTTCTGCCACCCCATTATGTTGAGGTGTATACCTGCAAGTTATCTCTCTCTTGATACCTGCATTCCAAAGATAGTCATTAAACTCTTGAGAGAAGTATTCTCCCCCTCCATCAGACCTTAGCCTCTTAAGTTTGTGACCTGTAACTCTTTCTGCATAAGCATGAAAATGTTTGAAGGCTCCAAAGACTTCTGATCTTTCTTTTAGAACATAAAGGGTTATCCACCTTGTAGCATCATCAATAAACAAAACATAATACATGGATCCATTAATTGAACCTTCTTTTGTTGGCCCCCATACATCTGTATGTATGAGTTCAAGCAAACCATCATGCTTGAAACCTTTCTTCTGAAATGGTAGTCTATGAGCTTTTCCCATCTGACAAGCTTCACACTTGTATATCATATGTTGATTCTTCACATTTGGTAGTCCCAATACAGATTGATTCTCCACCATAGTTTTGATTCCTCTTTCATTGAAGTGTCCCAATCTCTTATGCCAAAGATCTAACTCTGTAATTACTTCATCACCATGTGTGATTAGTGCTTGACCAACATTTCCTTGTACTTTGAGAGTAAAAAGTCTACCTTCCTTCTTACCACAAACAATGGGTTTGTATGCATCCTCTGGATCTTCAACAAATACCCCTTCATTTGTAAATCTGACTTGAAAACCTTTCTCCACTATTTGTCTAACACTAATCAGATTCTTTGGTATTGTTGGAACATACAAAACATTTGTTAATAAATCAGCTCCACTCCTGCACTTCACTTTTCCAATTGAATGCACATTATGTTTTGTATTATCACCTGTTTGTACTGTATGACTTGAATTGCCTTCTTCCAATTCTGACAACAATTCTATATTACCTGATAAATGATTTGAACAACCAGAATCAATATAAAATACCTTGAGATCCTCCTTCTCTGATGAACTTATTGAATTCATCATCAATGTTGTATGGTTGTCATTCTGTGTATCATTTGCATAATTGTAATATGTGGTGTTGTATGATTGGTTCTGATTCCAATTTCTTCCACCACCTCTACCAAAACCTCCTCTTCAATTCTGTCTTCCTCTTTGAAATTGATTCTGAAATCTTCCACCTTTTCCTCTGCCATTGTTGTTCTGATTTTGACTTGCTCCTTGTTGATTATGCCAACAATCATATGCTAGATGATTGCTCAATCCACAAATCCAACATGTCTTCTTGTTATTGTTCTGATTACCTCTACCTCTTCCATTTCCTCGACCTTTACCTCTGCCAAAACCTCTTCCTCTTGCATAATTTGCTTGAGTTGTTGACTCTTCTTCATCCTTTGCTTTGCCTTTATCTCCTTTCTTTTTGTTCTTCACATACATTGCAGAACTTTGACCTTTGTCTCCATCTGACTTCAAGTCTTGCTCAAATGTGAGCATCAATCCAAGTAATTGATTTAATTCTGGCACATAATGGTTTAATGAGAGTTCTGTTGAAAGTACAAAGGGCTTCCATCTCTCATCACCTCTTAACCCTGCAAGTAATTGTGCTATCAACCTATGATCTTCAATATCCTCATCAATGGATCCAAGGCTATCTGCCAAGTCCTTCATCTTAGTGACATAATCACTAATGCTCTGATTTTGCTTTTTCTTGAATGTGGTGAACTCTGACCATAAGCTAGCTTTCCTAGCTTTAGTAGTGTTTTGGAAGTGATCTTCTAAAGCATTCCAAATGTCTTCAGCTGTTTCTAATCCTCTGATATGTGGCAACAAATGATCTGTAATAGTGTTATATATATAAGCTCTTGCACTTGCATCTCTCTTCTGCCATAGCTTCAAAGCTTCTAGCTCTTCCTTCCTTGGATGACTTTCATCTTCAAATTTAGGCTTCTCCTCTTCACCTGTCACATATACCATTAGGTCCTTACTCATAAGTAAGGCCTCCATCCTCATTACCCAAGCAGGATAGTTATCTCTGTCCAATTTGTCAATGGACACATGATCTGCCATGGTATCCTTGCTTCTGCTTCAACCTGTAAGTATAAAGTTAAAGAATGATACCTTTTGTAGACCTTTACCCTTGGGAGCAACTTCGAAATAATCTTCTGATGACTTTTGTTTGTTGAACACCTCAACTTCCACTTTCTTTGATAAAGAACTCTTCAATTCTTCTTGTATCTGCTCTTCCTTTACTCTCGAGGACCTTATCTGCTCTGATACCACTTGTTGGTGTGTAAAACACCACAAGAACTAAACTAATGTGGTATTAGAAGACCTCCATAACCACCATTAGCTTAGCAATACTCACATTGTGAGTCTCCATCTCTGAATTTAGTGAAAATCAAAATTTCACTTCACAGAAATCTGCGCCTTTTCTTCAATCCTTCAATCTGACCTGTGTTATCTCAATCTTTGCAAAATCTTTTGATCACTTGCTAAGAGAGGTTCTTGCTAATGTTAAGCAACAGATAATAAACAAAACTTTCAAGTAATAACTTCAAAATCTTCTGATTTTACTTCAATCTTTCCACTATGTCTGAAAACTGAAATTTGACTTCATCGATTTGACATACCTTCACTCTTAAGCTGATTTCTCTGAGTATGCGTCCCGTTTCTTAAAGATCTTTTGACCAAATGTAGTTGAGGAGAGTAGCTTTAAAATGAGCTATCACTTACCAAAAACTTTACACCATACGTCGAGATCTGACCTTCAGAAGATCAGTCAAATGTGCGCCAGAAAAGTCATAATTGTCAACTACCTTACACAGTCATATGAAATGACTTAGAACTCAATGTACAAGAGGAATTAGACTCAATCCTTCTACACAAACATGTGTTGATTATCAGAGAAGATGTGTACAAAATGGCTTAGCCTAATTTTGCTCACAGCCATGGAAAACTCTCTCAGACTCAGAAGTTTTCTCTCACCATCACTCTCAGAAAATACACGACTTTTCTCTACTCACTCAGATTACAAAATTGAGTTCTCTGATACATATTTTTGACTCAAATTAACTTATATACCTATGGTTTACATTCTTCT
>CM035410.1:79317541-79322541 GCA_020310875.1 Ceratopteris richardii
CAGAAGGATTTCTCAAAAGATTAAACACAGAAGGAGCAGACTGCTAAACATCGGGCGCAAGTTTCTCGATTTCTTCAGAAAATTTACATACAAGTGAGGATGGATGATTCACTCACTTTCAATGTGTCTAATGACACTAATTTCTCTCTCCCTATTCTCTAATCTTCTTCTGCTCTATTTGCCCGACATTTTCCAACATATTTATATATGAATATATACAAGTGTATGACTAAACAAAGATATAAGTCAGCTAATGTACATATATGTACATATCTTTGGATTTTCTGAACATGTCCTTCATTCAACCATCTGACTTTGTTTTCTTCTTGACTCCTTGATTTCATTCCTCCATAATTCTTCAATTGATGATTGTCATGCACCAACAGCTCCCCCTCAATCATTAATTGAGGTTCTTCTCTATCTTCTTTACTCCAGCCATATCCTTGAATCTTTGTAGTTTTGGTCCATCTAGACTTTTTGTCATCATATCTGCAACTTGATCTTTTGTGGGAGTGTGTATGACTTCAATCTCCTTCTCAATGACCTTCTCTCTCAGAAAATGATACTGTATTTCAATATGCTTAGTTCTAGCATGAAATACAGGATTAGCTGCCAAGTATAATGAACTCATATTGTCTCCACAAATAATAGGAGTACTCTGAATCACATCAAAAACTTTCAAAAGTGTCTTTAGCCATATTACCTCTTTTGCAGCTTCCATCATACCTTTATATTCTGCTTCTGTAGATGACAAAGCAACTGTATGTTGCTTCTTGGAACACCATGAAATCAATTTGTCTCCTACATAGCACAAGTATCCATGTGTTGATCTTCTATCATCCACATTACCTGCCCAATCTGCATCACTATATATCTTCACTCTTGTATCAGAAGTAAATCCATAGTACAACCCTTCTCTGAGTGTACCCTTGATGTACCTAAGTACTCTTTGTCCTGCAATCCAATGTTCCTTTCTAGGACAATGCATAAATTGTGAAAGCACACCAACTGCATATGATAAATCAGGCCTTGTCAATGTAGCATAGATCAAGCTACCAACCAAACTTTGATAGAGTTTCATATCTTTGAACTCTTCTCCTCCAAACCTAGACAATTTATGGTTCACTTCCAAAGGTGTAGGTGCAACCCTGCAATCTTCCATTTTAAATTTGGTTAGCAAATTTTTAAGATACCTTTCTTGGGTCACATATACTCCATGTTGAGTATAAGAGATCTCCATTCCCAAGAAGAATGATAGGTTCCCCAAATCACTGATTTTAAACTCTTTCTCCATCTGCTTCTTGATTATTTGTATTCCCTTATCATCTGTTCCTGTAAGTATTATGTCATCAACATAAATACACACATAAATGAACCCATCTTCACTTGCTTTGACTAGCAAGCTACTATCTGCCTTTGATGCTTGAAATCCAAGATCATTCAAGAATTTTACAAGCCTATAATTCCAAGCCCTTGGGGCCTGCTTCAACCCATACAAAGCTCTCTTGAGCTTACACACATAATTTGGACTCACTTGATCTTTGAACCCATCTCGTTGCTCCATGTAGACTTCATCTGAAATGTAACCATTCAAGAAAGCATTTTTTACATCTAATTGAGATAACTTCCAACCTTTGCAAGCAGCAATTGCTATGAGTGTCCTGATGGTTGTCATCTTTGCCACAGGACTATAAGTCTCATCATAGTCCACTCCATATGTCTGTGCATACCCTTTCACAACAAGTCTAGCTTTGTACCTAGACACACTTCCATCTGCAAATCTCTTTGTTTTGTAAACCCACTTACATCCAATGATCTTCTGACTATTAGGTTTAGGAACCAAATCCCATGTTTGATTCTCTATCAATGCATCATACTCCTCTTGCATAGCATCTTCCCAATTCTTTTTCCCTTTGGCCTCTTCATATGTAGAAGGGTCTTCATCTGCTTTTACCAAATAAGCATAATCTTTAGTAGTTAAGAATGAAGTGTCATAGCTATACCTTGTAGGTTGCCATTTGTGCCTAGATGACCTTCTAACTTCTGCACTTCTTGAAGTTTCTGGTTCATCACATTCTGGATCAAACCTTGGCCTCTCTTCAACTTCAACCTGCACTTCATTGTTCTCACTTTCATCAAGTAATTGAATCTTTGCTTTACCTTTTCTTTGATCCACTACTTCTTCATCATCTGCATGTAAATTATATTTACCTGCATACCAAGTACCTTGCTCATCAAATGTAACATCCTTGGATACAAGGAACTACTTTGTGGATGGACTCCACAACCTGTATCCCATTTGCTTATCATCATAACCAATAAATACATACTTTTCTGCCTTAGGCTCCAACTTATGCCTCAATTGAGATGGCACATATGCATATGCCAAGCATCCAAATATTCTGCAATGATCTAAGGTAGGTTTCTTACCCCACCAAGCTTCATATGGTGTCATGCCCTGCAAAGCTTTACAAGGCAATCTATTGACCAAGTATGTAGCTGTATTTACAGCCTCTGCCCACAAATAATTTGGACAATTCTTCTCTTTCATCATGGACCTTGCAAACTCAACAAGAGTCCTATTTCTTCTTTTTGCTACCCCATTTTGTTGAGGAGAATACCTGCAAGTAACTTCTCTCTTTATACCTGCATCCCAAAAATAATCATTGAACTCATTTGAAAAATACTCTCCCCCTCCATCTGACCTTAGTCTCTTTAATTTTTGACCTGTAATCCTTTCTGCATATGCATGATAGTGTTTAAATGTATTAAACACTTCTGACTTTTCTTTAATCACATAAATTGTGATCCACCTGGTAGCATCATCAACATATATGACATAATATCTTGAACCATTTATACTAAAGTCCTTTGAAGGACCCCACACATCTGTATGCACCAATTCAAGTCTTTCTGAATACATAAATCCATGCTTGGAATAGGATTGCTTACGAGCCTTACCTAATTGACATGCCTCACATCTGTATGTCATGTGTTGACCTGCAATGTTAGGCAATCCAAGCACTGAATCATTGTTAATCATTTCTTTAATACCTCTTTCATTAAAGTGTCCAAGTCTTTTGTGCCAAAGATCCAATTCTGACACCTTTTGCTCTCCATATGTGAACATAGCATGTCCAACATTTCCTTGTACCTTCAATGTGAAAAGCCTTCCTTCTTTCTTTCCTGCAATAATTTGTTTATACCCTTGACTAGGGTCTTCCACATAAACTCCATCATTGGTAAACCTTACCTCATATCCTTTTTCCACAATTTGACCTACACTGATCAAATTCTTTGGGATTGTGGGAACATAAAGAACCTTACTCAGGAGAGTGCTCCCATCCTTAGCTTTGACTGAACCAATTGACTTTACCTTATGCTTTGTATTATCACCTGTCTGAACTGTATGATTAATTGCATTATGATCTAGGTCAGTCATCAAAGCAATATTTCCACTTAAATGATTACTACATCCTGAATCAATATAGAACACTCTCATGTCTTCATGTGAGGTTTCACATGTATTCATAATGAGAGTTGAATCCTCCTTCTGATCTGATGTATAGTTGTAGTAGGTGTTATTATAGGATTGATTTTGGAAGCTTCTTCCTCCACCTCTTCCAAAAGAATTCCTACCACCTCTACCTCTGAAGTTTCCTCTCTGAAATCTACCACCTCTTGCTCTTTGATTAAAGTTCTGATAATTACCATTGTTTTGATTATTATGCCAACAATCATGAGATAGATGATTGGTCTTACCACATATCCAACAAGCTCTTGCATTCTCTTTGTTGTTTCTGCCTCTTCCTCTACTTCTGCCATTTCCTCTTCCTCTTATGAAGTTTGCTTGGTTTGAAGTACCTTCTTCTTCACCTGATTGTTGCTTTCCTTTGTTAGCTTTCTTCTTGTCTTTAGAGTACATTGCATGACCTGCACTCTTATCAACATCTCCTTTGATATCATTCTCAAAAGTTAGCATATGACCTAACAATTGATTCAAATCAGGAGTAAAATGATCTAATGAAAGTTCTGTAGATAAAATGAAAGGCTTCCACTTCTCATCTCCTCTTAGCCCTGTGAGTATTTGTCTTACCAATTTGTCTTCTTCAATGTCTTCATCCACTGCACCTAGAGAGTCTGCAATGTCCTTCATCTTTGTCACATAATCAGAGATTGATTGTGAGGCCTTCTTCTTAAAAGTAGTAAACTCTGCCCATAGTGAAGCTTTCCTTGATTTGGTTGTATTTTGGAAATGCTCTTCCAAAGCATTCCAAATGTCACATGCACTTTCAAGTCCTCTAATGTGAGGAAGCAAATAGTCATTGACTGCCATGTAGATGATACTTCTTGCTTGAGCATCCTTCTTCATCCAATTCTTCAAATCTGCAAGCTCCTCCCTAGTTGGAACACTAGGATCTCTGAATTTAGGCTTCTCTTCTTCACCTGTAATGTAGGCTATCAAATCTTTGCTCATAAGATGAGCTTCCATCCTCATAGACCAAGCTGGATAGTTCTCTCTATCCAACTTTTCAATTTGGAGACTATCTCCCATCCTTGCTTCACCTGTAGTCTCAAAACTTTAACCTTTACAGATAATGAATGTACCTTTACTTCGAATGTTGCTCCTTCTGATCCTTTTGATACTCTTTGTATGTCTTCCTTCAATCTTTCTTCACACTTTAACCTTTTGCACCTTCGAGATGTAAAGATTTGTATTTCTGCAGTAGTTGGAGTCTCCTTCACTTCAATTTTGACACAACCTGCTCTGATACCACTGATGGAGAGTGTTAATCTCCAAAAGAACAAGTTAACCTTGAATTTAGATCAGCTCTATATCAAGATTAACCTTAGACTCCACCAAACTTAGAGAACTTTCACCAATTTATCAGAAAATTGATTATTCTGAAAAATTCAGCTTCTTCAGAAAAGTCTGCTGCAGATTAATCACTCATTGACTAATCAATCCTGTAAAGTTTTTGATAAAACTTTGCCCAACA
>CM035410.1:79327541-79337541 GCA_020310875.1 Ceratopteris richardii
ACAACATGTGTACACCGCTAAGGATCTTGTTCTAGAAAATCATCTTCAATTCCCTTCGTACTGTAAGTGAAGTTTGACAATGCTCTTCTATCATTCCAGTTGATTTTGTATAATGAAACATATGTTTTTGTACTGCAGATATCTTTCCTTCCAATATTGTGGAATGGCAACCTGTTGAATGTTTAACAGGAACATTCAGAGTTCTTCATAAGGAATATGCAGAACTCATGTATGCAGAGAAATCTGTTCAATTCTTCAATAGCATAGAGTTATTTGTCCATTATGCAGATTATCAAGTGCCGTCAGGGAGGAGTTCTTATGGAATTCTTGTACACGTACCTAGTCCTTGCATCTCTTCATTAGATTGGGATGCTCCTGATCATTCAACAGTTTCAAGTTTTCTCTGCAAAATTAAATTTGACATCCAGAAGGCAATGTCAGCAGGCCGAATTTCGAGAAGGATAAAGATTCAATGGTTTTTGCCTATTCATGTCTTTGTAGCATGCTTTAAAAACATGTTATTACAGAAAACAAAAACAATGTGGTTGAATAGGAGAGTCCCTATTTCAGAGATTGATGATGTTTTAGGTAGGGAATGGGATAGCAAAGAAGTTCAAAAGCTAGGTGACATTATTTTATGTAAAGTTAGTCCCAATTCTCTTTCAATCTCATATCAGATTTGTCGACAATCTCTGGTTCTAGGATATGACTATAGAAGGTGGAAAAAAAAGCTTGGACTTTGGATAGCCTTGGACTCAGAGGAGAGCTGTCCAGAATTTGAGTTAGAAGTATTGATTCATCCAGATTTTCAATCAAGGAAAATAATTGTCACTGCAAATTGGAATCTCAGAAATGTAAGGGAGCTTCTAGAATACCTTGATGAGGTATCATCTCAGTGTAGATTCTCAATTGATGATGCAATAGTTAACATTAGATCAGAGAAATCATTATCTTGCATAAGCTGCCTGCCACCAAGGGTGATTAAGTTCCAACCTTTAGGATTGTAACAAGTTAACCCTGACATTCTTACATAATGTATCTTCATCTAATAGAAGCTTCTATTGATACTTCCATTGAATTTTCTTGGCAGGATGGTTACAAACAATGTGTGTTAAATTATTAATTTTAAATGTCTTAGATATTTTTTAGGTCCTTAATTTCATATTTCCATTGATTTTTTTTTGCAGGAGTGAATTGATGACTAAGAAATAATTATACAGGAACTTGCATAAGATAATTCTAGATGAAGAAGAGATCTAGAATTGAATATCTAATTTCAATTTAATAATTATAGTCTATCAAAGGTGCACACTAGGCTCAGCTAAATAATTTGATTCTATGCAACTTTTTTTGTCCTCAAGTAATGCAAGAGAAATTATCATGGTACACATAACAAGTAATATAAGAGAGTGTGGAGAACTTGGTGCAAATTCCAATCCAAGGTTTGGTATTTCAATATTAGAAGAGCATGTCTTAAGGCATAAAGCAGAGGAGGCGAGATAAGTGAAGACGACCAATGCAAGCGACTAGGGCAATCTGAAATTGTCGGATGGCCCTTATCGCTTACATCGGTCGTGTTAGCAAACTACCGCGAGAGAAATTATCATGGTACAAATGCAAACTACCAAGTAATATAAGAGAGAGTGGAGAACTTGGTGCAAATTCCAATCCAAGGTTTGGTATTTCAATATTAGAAGAGCATGTCTAAGGCATAAAGAAGAGAAGACGAGATAAGTGAAGACGACCGATGCAAGCGACTAGGGCAATCTGAAATTGTCGGATGGCCCTTATCGCTTACATCGGTCGTGTTAGCAAACTACCGCGGGAGACTTCAAGAAGTGACCTTGCGTAAAGATTTGACTCACGAGTATAAAAACTAGCAGCAGTGATGAAATGGATAATACGACCGATGCAAGCGATAGGGGCAATCCAAGATTCTCCGATTCCCCGTATCGCTTGTATCGGTCGTGTCCTCTTAATTCTTTATGTCCTTCTGTAACTTCTCGAATTTAAACACTTTCCAAAAAGAATGAAGTAAAAAACCCACAATGCATTCATAATTGTGACATAAATAAATTTAATTGGACCATCCAGTGAACTTTTGTCAAACTCTCAAGAGGTTCAATACAACTGTGACCATCTTCCAGATGAAGATTGGCATAACTACATACAATTTGTTAAAAAATAAATATTCCAACCTCGGTTGGCTTTACAATTGATTTCAATCTACGACTCAAAAATTGATTTAACCCTTTCTATCCTTTTTAGAGCCTTGCTTTCTCTGTTGCTTCTGTCCCTTTTTGGAGGTTTCAGCTTGACTCTTTATGTTGTTCATATGCTTTAGTGGTGAGTGAAGAGGAGGCCCTTTCTTTTTATCTTCAGACTGTTTTCTATCAGGCGGAGGGGGTGGAGGTGAGTCTGGATCATGTGGGCAGATTGCATGTTTCATGATACTATTTATTGCTCTCTCTCTGATCAAGATGATCCATGCATCTGGGTAGTCTGATAAATTCAATCCAGGACTGTAGAACCTTCTTTCCAAGAATCTTACAGCATTTGCAATCACTCTCCAGCCACATGATGTTGAGTCTCTCTGCAATGGCACATGAATTTGGCTGTATCCAAATTGCTTTTGTTCATTCATTTTAGCTATTCCTGGAAAATTCTGATCAATATGCATCTTGAGAAGCTTTGCAGCACTGCATTGTAAAGTGAAAATCAAAACGGGGCATGGCTTTAAAATAGAGAACAACAAAATGTATAGTAACTTACACTTTGCAATTCCCATGCTGTGATGGAAGAAAATTTAGGAAAAGAGCTTGATATGCATTGAAGTCCACAATAATCAAACTCCAATGGCCCCTGTCAATGAGTTGCATGTAAATATACTTTCTTAAATGAAACAAATATGTTTCCAAAATGAAGATGAATACTTACTTTTCAATGTATGGGTAAATTACACATTCTACTTCTTCTGTAAAACCCCGTAGAAAGGACTTGGCATCTCCATGTTTATGTAAAAAACATTGTGTCACCAGAGGATCTAAAATAAATACTTTTCTTTGAACCTTTTCCTCACATTGTTGAAGAAGAACCCTACAAATCAAGAAATAAAAATGCAGTTAAGGAACTAGAAAATTATGCAAAACAAAAGCATTTTAAGGCCTCTAGATATACCTGAGTGAAATGTTGACCACACTATCTGATATTTCAAGATGAAGCTCCCTCAACATTTTGTTATCTTCAGGTCTAATGTCAAGAAACAATTCACCTTGCCATGGCATTGCAACATTAACTATAACCTGCCCATCTCCTTTCTTGAGGAGCTCTTTATTTGCTTTCTGTAACTTTTGAATCTGGGTTAAGATGGCACTTTCCTCTGTAAATAATCCCTGCTTTTTCCTCTCCTCCTCACTATTTGCTGCAGCTCTAGTCTCATGATCATGAGTGACTTGAGCGTTGATCTCTTCAATGACAACTGTTGTTTTAGGTGCTCGAGCTGGAGGTATATTTAAAATATCGAAGAATTTTTTGTCGTGGTGATCAATAGGAACCAGAGCTTTATCAAACTTATATCTTATTCTTGAAACAATAACATAATCCTTCGCCATTAAAGTTACCCTATGAGAATGAGCAGCACATAAGTAGGCATCATTCATGAAATCAATAGCAAAGTCCTCTGCAGCTTCTTGCAGGCATAGCAGTGCTTGAGTTTGCCACCTCACATTGACAAAGGATGAGGTCTTCATCAAAGAACAGAGGTTGGATGAGATCTGCTTGACAACTCTCATAAATGGAAGTCTTGGGATCAACAATCCCACAGACTTTTGGGCTCTTCTTATTTCCCTCAAAGACTTAACATGGTAGTTGACCCTTTTTTTTGAAGGCTGCTCTGGCACTTTGGCTTGAACCTTCTGGGAATTTTGCTCCTGGACATTTTCCCCTTGGGCATTCTTGTCGTGACCCTCAGGGTACAACTTCCTTGCTGTCTTTTTGGTTCTAGCCATACTCTGCAAAAAATCAATCTTTAGGCAAGGAATTAGGAAAAGTGGAATATTCCAATGTCAAAACTTACTCTCTAAAAGCTATGATCAATGACTCTTTCCACTATCAGAGGCACGACCGATGCAAGCGATAACAGTCATCCGGAAATGCCCGGATGTCCCTGATCGCTTGCATCGGTCGTCTTTAAATTAATCATCAAATATCAATAAATAATATCTGACAATGCAAAACACTCAATTATCACTAAGATAAAGATAATTGGAAAACTATAATCAATGACTCTTTCCACTATCAGAGGCACGAGATGAAAAGGAACGTCCGAGATATGGAAACCAAGACATTAAAGATGCTACCTTGCTTACTATAAAGAAAAATTTGAACAGCCAGACAGAAGAGTCAGCTTCTCAAATCCTCTACTAGCAGAACCCGCTTCCTCCTTTTTGATGGAGACCTCCCACACCTATATCTCACGAAACCCCCCACTGGTGTCCTGCTCCTCGAAAAAGATCCCCACATGCATGTCAAGGATTTGAGAAGCTGACTCTTCTGTCTGGCTGTTCAAATTAAGCAAGGCAGCATCTTTAATGTCTTGTTTTCCATATCTCGGACGTTCCTTTTCATCATAGCAAAGGAAACCAAAATTTGCAAGCTATGATCAAGGACTCGATGATATTAAAAAACATGACCGATCCAAGCGATTAGGGTTATCCAAAAATCTCGGATGTCCCTAATCGCTTGCATCGGTCGTGTCCACATTACCTTACGTAGAGAGCGCTCTCTATAGAAATTGTGAAGTAGGCTAAAAACGTGGTGGCAATGGAACCTCGACGCTTGGCAAGTGTTGACAGAAAAAAATGAAGGAAATGAATAGGAGGAAGCTTAAATAGGTCCCAAAACTGAGTTGATCATTGTGCCACGTGGCATGCTCCGATTGCTCCATGTCAGATACCCGTTGCGAATTCCAACGTCTCTTGCCACGTGGCATGATCTGATTGATCCACGTCATCAATCCGTTGCATCGGGGAACGTACACTTTACCACGTGGCACTCTATGATTGCTCCACCTCATTCGACCGTTTCTTCCCTCCTCACTAGAGACACGACCGATCCAAGCGATAAGAGTCATCCGTAAATGCCCGGATGTCACTCATCGCTTGCATCGGTCGTCCCTGAATTCATCATCATATTTCAATAAATAGAAGTTAAAATAAAGGTAACAATGCGTTATACTCAAGCAACACAAAAGAAACCAAAACTTGCAAGGTATGATCAAGGACGATGCTATTTAAAAAACATGACCGATCCAAGCGATTCGGGTTATCCAAAAATCTCGGATGTCCCTAATCGCTTGCATCGGTCGTGTCCACATTACCTTACGGAGAGAGCGCTCTCTATAGAAATTGTGAAGTAGCCAAAAAACTTGGTGGCAATGGAACCTCCACGCTTGGCAAGTGTTGACAAAAAAAAAAAAAGCAAATGAATAGGGAAGCTTAAATAGGTCCCAAAACTGAGTTGACCGTTGTGCCACGTGGCATGCCCCGATTGGTCCACGTCAGATGACCGTTGCGAATTCCAACGTCTTTTGCCACGTGGCATGATTTGATTGATCCACGTCATCTATCCGTTGCATCGGGCAACGTACACGTTGCCACGTGGCACTCTGTGATTGGTCCACCTCATTCGACCGTTTGTTCCCTCCTCGCCTATAAATACCTATTTCTTCACAAACTCAAATTTTCAACCTTCAGAGAATTTCTCACCTACATGTGTATTTTTCTTTCGTCGCCGACACGACCGATACAAGCGATTTTCGCCATTTGACCTACGTTGATTCGCTCTAGTCGCTTGCATCGGTTGTGTTCTCCTAATAGACATACAAGAGAAGCTGCAGCTTAGATGGAGGTAATGAATGAGATCCTTAGTGTCTCTCCATCAGAGAAACTTCTTGATTTCATGGTTCAAGAGGGTTTAAGTGTAGATTATTTTCCTGATGCAATGACCATATTCAACCCCGAAATTGATTTTGAAAAACTCTTAGAGAACTCGAAAAGTTTTCTTAAGGATGAGTGGGAGATTTTCTTGGGGTTGGTCGATGGGAGGATCCTTTCTATTTCTCAGAAAACCTATGTCCATCCTCACATCTTTGGGAAGGATCCAACAGATAGGGCTAAAATCACAAGAAAATGCAGAAGGATATCCCCTTTGCCAGGGAAGCTTGATTTTTGCCCAGAGCATGAAAAGGACTGCTGCTTGCTCCCTTTAAACATTGCTTTCTTGATATGGCTTGATCATATCTTAGTTGAAAGGGAGGAAAATGTTCATGATGAAGACGAGCCTTGCTTAGAGCTGGCACTTGAGGCTAGCTCAAAAACTATGAAAGGTGTCATGGAGATTGTTGAGGAGATCAATCTGCAAGCAGAAGAAGAGCAGGTCAAAGATTTTGATGTGGCCACTTTTAAAGCAGAGACTGCAATAAGGGAGCCAAGTGAAGAAGTTCAAGTGTCTGAGAAGTCCCTACTTCTCCCAAATCTACCTTTTTACTTTATCTCTGGGAAAGAGTTCATACCTCTATTTTACATTCAGGAACTTTTCAATCTAAGGGAGGACTACTGTCTTGCAGCTATAGCTGAGGCAGAAGAAGTTGCAAGGAGATTCATCAATAAGAAAGGAGAAAGAAGAGAGGAATTTTTGCGTCTTGATTTGGATTTGTCTAATGAAGATTTCAAAGATTCATCACAAGCTCTTTCAAAATGCTTTGAGAAAGCTATCTCAGAGAAGCCAAAACTTGCTGATGAAGAGTTTGATGAGCATCAGAAGCAACTTGGAATATTCTCGTTTGGACGTGGCTATTCATTCTTGGATGTCGCTGAGGACAAAGGAACAATTTGTATTGACTCAAAAGAGCTCATTGAGGAGGAAGATGAGGTCAAGGTATGTTGTTTGATATATTCTATCAATTAAAGTTTTGTCCGAGATCTCTATTTTTTTAAGTGAGAAAATGACCACGACCGATGCAAGCGATACAACCTAACGGATAATCTCCGTTGGGCCTTATCGCTTGCATCGGTCGTGTTCGGACTTGAAGAGGAAGATGAGGTCAAGTATGTAGTAAAATATATTCTCATGATTTAAAGGAAAAGGAGATGAGATGGGCTTGATGCAAAATCTCTATCTTGTGTCAGTTTGTCCAAGTTCTCCATTAGAAGTGTCAGAAGTCGATCACGACCGATGCAAGCGACAAGGCCCATCAGATATTTTCCGTCGGTCCTCATCGCTTGCATCGGTCGTGTTTGGACTTTAGGAAGATGACGTCAAGGTATGCAGTTAACTTTATTCTCAAGAACTTTAGGTTAAGGATTTGAGATGGGAACAATGCAAAATCTCTTTCTTGTATCAGATTTGTCAAAGTTCTCCATTCGAAGTGTCAGAAATGGATCACGACCGATGCAAGCGATTATGCCCATCGGATATTTTCCGCTGGGCCTCATCGCTTGCATCGGTCGTGTTTGGACTTTAGGAAGATGACGTCAGGGTATACAGTTAACTATGTTCTCAAGAACTTTAGGTTAAGGATATGCGATGGGACCAATGCAAAATCTCTTTCTTGTATCAGATTTGTCCAAGTTCTCCATTCGAAGTGTCAGAAATGGATCACGACCGATGCAAGCGATTAGGCCCATCGGATATTTTCCGTTGGGCCTCATCGCTTGCATCGGTCGTGTTTGGACTTTAGCAAGATGACATCAAGGTATACAGTTAACTATGTTCTCAAGATCTTTAGGTTAAGGATATGAGATGGGACCAATGCAAAATCTCTTTCTTGTATCAGATTTGTCCAAGTTCTCCATTCCAAGTGTCAGAAATGGATCACGATCGATGCAAGCG
Organism: Ceratopteris richardii; assembly: GCA_020310875.1. Classification (NCBI taxonomy): domain Eukaryota; kingdom Viridiplantae; phylum Streptophyta; class Polypodiopsida; order Polypodiales; family Pteridaceae; genus Ceratopteris; species Ceratopteris richardii. The sequence goes on from CM035410.1 coordinate 79,335,432, forward strand.
ATTAGGCCCATCGGATATTTTCCGCTGGGCCTTATCGCTTGCATCAGTCGTGTCTCTTGCTTTTCTTTCTAATAGTTTCAAGTTACTTCACATGTTTCCTTAAGTGTGCTTGCACTTCATCTAACCATGTTTTTCATTTTTATCACAGTTAACTTTATTGGATGAAGACAATTACCTTGGCAGGGGCAAGGGAACAAGAAAAGCCTTAGAAGAGAAAGGAAAAGCAAAGGTGGATATTCATTCTATTATCCACTATCTTCCAAAGTTGGACCCAGCCACTTTTTGTGTTATTCACAAGCACTATAGTGAGGAGCCAGACTTTGGATTATTCTGCTTGAGGACTCTATCAAAATACATGGGTTTTACTCCAATACCCTTTAATGCTTTCAGAGTTTTACTGCTTGAAAGAGCAACTGCATTCAGAATTTTTGGATATGCCCCTGGACTCAATGCTTCAAGGGCAGGGTACTTTCTTTGTTATTCAAGCTATGCAATGGCTGCAGGGGTGTCAAATTTAAAAAGCATTGCTGGATACAGGAGAAAAGAGTTCCTGAGATATAGAGGTGATTTGCCAGAGCCAAGCTCTTTCAAAAGGCTCAAGGAATGACTTGATTTTTTCAAATTCTATACTCAACAAATGTACATATACAGAAATTGCCCAATGTGATATAAGACATTGCAAATTGATACATGATTTGATTCAGTTTGTGATATTGATACATGATTTGTCTGGAGATAGCCATATCCTTCTGATTATATTTGGCATGAGGTCCTTTGTAATTGTCTTCTAAAGAGCTTGAAGGTCTGCAACTTGAGTGATGCTTAACTACTTCATGTACCAGAGCATCCAAGGAGATATCTGCACAAGGTAGTTCTGGAGGAGAAGACTCCTGCATATGGTGAGCTAAAGAGAATATGTGAAACTCAGCTTGGTGTAGTTACACGATGTTGCTTGCCAAGGAATATAAAGCAATTCAATTCTCAGTATTTCCTGAACCAGTATGGAACAGTAGCACTGGTGAATGGTCTATGTCAATCAGCATGGTAATCTCTTAGGAACCGGCACGTGTCCAATATTCCTCTGAGTGTCAATATAGGGAAGTGCACGTGCATGAGCCCAAGCTCAAAAATGCACATTGTTAGTGACAAATGTTGCTTTGAAAAGAGGAGAGGTCCTTTGTAATTGTCTTCTAAAGAACCAATCAAAAAGCTCTCTGAAGGCATTGCTCTTTGTTACTCCTCCTCCTTTCCTTGTACACCTAAAGAAGCTTGTCCTTGCTTGATAATGAGATTTTTCCATGCCTTGGGTGTTCCACATGGCAAGTGGTTCTTTTTCTGCAAAGAATGCACCATGCACAAGAAGAATATGCTGGAAAGCAGAAGAATTTCATTAGATCTTTATTTCAATTAAAAATAAATAAATTGAATAAAATATCTTTGGAGCTCACCAAGTAGTATGTTATGTCTTTGGCACCCCATGCCTCTATGATGGTTTCTATAAGCTCTGTGGTCGCCTTTCTGAAATCTGTCACATAACTTTTTGATGTTACGTGCTGCCTCATGATCTTTAAAAGATTATCTAGTTTGACCCACACCTCCATTCTCTTTTTTGCTATTTTTGGTTTGCTTTTTACATTAGTCGTGACCTCACAAAATGTTTTCCATGAATTCCACATGGCATTAAGTTGTTTGCCATCATGGTTGCTGAAGAATCTCCTTGCTTTTGCACCTCCCATTGAGACATCCTGTAAAACATCACCTGTATTTTGTGAAAGCTTTGGATCTTTTCTTAGATGAACATCACCACCATGAAACCCCATTTCTGAAAGAAGACATTCACATTTTTTTATGCATTCATCTGCAAGAGTTGTAGGCTTGATAGAATATGCATAATCCAAGTGAAGACGGACCAACTTGTCAATGATTCTTAACTCTGCATGTAGTGTACATATGTGTACATTTGTCAATGCTATTGGAAGTATGGGATCCCAAATCATTGAAGAAGATGAGTAGTTACGAAGAATAACATTTTGTCTAGAAGGAGCCTCTTCACCCTCAGCTCTAGTAATCCATCCATTTGTGCCTGGGCTTTGCATGCAGTACAAGCAAG